>JAPQRN010000026.1:1033079-1051652 GCA_037367275.1 Coranthus polyacanthus
CCTGATTAAATAAAGGTAAATAAAATAAAATAATAAACAAACCTAACACTAAATCTAAATAGAAACCACATATGCACCTGACCTAACTAAAAACTAAACAGAACGACTATAAAATTTCAAAACTATAATAACTCTGATGTCAACTGAATAGATAAAAACTGCTTTTCATTAAAAATGAGCCTACTTTACACTTAAAAAAGGTCTGTCAGGCATATTAGTGTAACGCTGATGTGTTAAATAGAGAAGAAGGCAGTAAAGGCTCAGCGCAGAGCCGGATTATCATCACAAGACAGACAGTAGCTGCAGACTCAGGTACAATAAGGCTTTTGTTCTGCTTGTAACTCTACCACACACACAAACTAGTCGTCCCAGTCCCTCTCCTCTTTACTCTGTGTCTCATTCACACACTCACACACACTCATACTCAGTGCATCTAGCTTCTAAACTAGTAACATCACATCGGAGCAGAAATAACTGGGGCAGCTCCGTTATGACAATCACACACACACACACACACACTCTGACGGTGAATCAGTCCAAAGCCTTTCACTGGTTAGTGCGTGTGAATGGACGCGACACAAAGAGACATTTAACAGGTTGACAATTCAGACCGAGAGAAAGAGAGTGAAAGAAGAGGGGGATAGAGAGAGAGAGAGCAGTTGGGTGCCTGGTTTCAAAGATCTCTTTAAAACAAGGATATGTCTTATGTTTAAAAGGCTGCTTCCTTAACTTTCACTGCTCCACATTCAAATGAGAAAGTCAGGCCCAGGTCTTTGAACCCGATGCTCCTAAAAACTTTAAAGTCTGTATGTGCCACCGAGGACCGCTGATCCTCACAAAGGAATTCAGAACGCACTCAAACGATAATCTTAAAACTGCATTCTGGCGATTGTCAAATTCTTACCAAATGGAGTTATTAAAATCTAGAAACAGTCATGTGAAAAGTTCTGGTAACTTTGTGGTCAAAATGTGGGAAAAGTGACTTTTTTCCTTCACTCCATTTGTACTTTTAATCATTAAATCACTATTTGGGAAGGATGTGTCTTTTATGGACGCAAGTATTGTCTCAAATGTCTCTCTGATCAAAATTAAATGATACTAACCATGATGAAGATGCACTTAAAACACTTCCTGTACTCGTCTTACTTCAGTCACTATGTTGTTTTAAACAGTTGTTTCCTTTAGCTGCAAAGGAGAAACACCAGCCTCTGTTTGTTCTTGTTTTTTTTCCATCTTTAACAGACTCACTTAACATGTATCTCCCTCTGAGGGTTAATCTATACAGTTGTAAATTAGGAGCTGCTGCTGACGCTGCATGATATCAGTTCATTACATGGCCCACTGGACTCCATCTCTTCTCCTGTCCTCTCCTGTTTGGCGAAAAAAAGAAACCGAAACCTCCGAGACATAGGGAGAAGTTGTTGGCACGGTAGGGCTCCCAACCGATAGTCAACCAAATGCTAGTCGAACAAACAAGGAAAAACCCAAGCCCCACAGGAAATGCAGACACTCAAAATCACTCACAAGTCAGTCACTAGGCAAGTTTCCATCCAAATGTGTCAGAAATTTTAACCGAATTTTAAGAAATTCAGCAAAAGGAAATGCAAATGTATGCGCGTTTCCATCTGCTACTGTTATGTGAATATTAAGAGGTGGTTCTTCATCATCGTGGTTTGAAAGTTTGCCCGTTAAAGGTAGTATTTCATACAGTAACACGTGACCTGAGCTGTTGGTTGAGGAGCTGTTTTTCCATCTATGGTATTTCTGTTTCTTGTATGAATTCAAGCTTCTGTTTCAGAAGTACTCGCTAAATCTGTTCCCATTGCTCGCATTTTTTATTTTTGGCATTTCCACTCAAAAAAGCTGGATGGAAACGCCCCTAAAGACAGACATTATGGTTTACATTGGTGGTTATGTATTTAGTTGTAGTTAATCTGTTGATTATTTTCTCAATTAATTGCTCAGATTTTTGGTGTAAAGGTAAAAACGTAAAAATGTATATTTTAAAGGCTTATTATTAAGATTTTGTATTTCTCTGTTCTACATTACAGAGAAATACTAAACCTTAATAATAAGTTTTAACAATGTTGCGCGTAACATTCTTTAGCAGATCAGGAACTCAAACGGTCCTTGTCGACAATGAAAATCTATCTCTAAAGGTTTGGATGGGGAAAAGCTTTGCATGTAAACTACCTGTATGTGTGTATGCAGCATGTCTTACACATATGTAGACACTTCGCATTTTTGCAGTAAAATGACCCTGAGGAGACTGAGAGAGATGAAGTTAATGGAGGCGGTGAAAGAGCGCAGTATTCAGGAGGCCTCGACTCCCGTCTGTTGGATCAGGTTCAGACCAGGGAGGGTTGCTGGTTCTGTGTCTGTGGGATCGGCTTCCTGTGATTGTAAATCTATCTCCGTGCTCTGCAGTGGATGTGTGTAAATGTGTGTGTGTGTGTGTGTGCGCAGGGCAAACAGAGAGAGTTCGAGAGATCGGGGTGTGTCGTCGAAATTCAAATAAACGGATCAAAATCGTGACCTGTCGGTTTCCACTCGCATCTCTGCTTCGTCTTTTTTTCCTCTTTCTCCCAGCTTTATTTTCATCTGTCTTTTATTCGGCCTCCCTGCTGTGCGATCCGCTCTTCCTCACTAACCTCCTTCCTGTCTTCGATTGCTGATCAATCACTGGGCGGAGACTTTATTTACTTCAACACAGAGGCTTGGTTTGACACAGGCCTATGTAAGAGACAGGACTTTATTCCCAATTTCCCCCATTTTATCAGCATCATCTCACATCTTCCTGTTTTCTCATCTGCTCCCATTTTCATTTGCAAACTCAGTACCAACAAAAACTAACCCGACACTCTGCTGCTCTGCATTCACAAGTTATTTACTCTTCTACTTTGTGGGGGTTTTTGCATCGTTGGGCAAAAGTTGCTGTCAATGAGCTGCAATGCTTCCTGCACAGATGTTTCACATTAAAAGCCCTCTAGAAGTTCAAAAGGCTTGATTAGTCGCTTTCTTGTTAGGATTTTAAAGTGACAACAACGGAGACTGTCAAAAAGATTGAGTCAGATTAAAACACTTTGTCCGACTCTTCTCCAGTATGAATTTTGATAGGCTTTTAGAGTGAAATACCAGCAGGAAGTTTTGACTTTCATTGACGGCAATTCGATGGAGATTAAAAAAACAGCAAAATAGAAGTGATTAGTGAATGAAAACAGAATTTGTTTTAAAAGTAGAAACTCAGAGCAGAACTATTCGATCTATTCGAGTCATTTCTTTCACTCTCAGTATTTTGGATCGATACTTTAGTAATGATTTACACTGTGAATACTTATTTTTCTTGACTTTTTTTTTCTTAATTACTCAAACCAATTCATCGGAAATAGTTGACGATTAATTCAACCCTTACATACTGTTCATTTTCTATACCTTTACAGTACAGTATGGTCTGAGTCATTTATCCCGACTCAGGAATCTCCACGGATCTATTTAGAATGTATAAACAGCCTCTCTGACATTTTACAGAGCAGGGATAGTGTGTATAAAGTTTTAAATCGCTCATTTATGGGGAAAAAAAACATTACTATAGCTCAAGATCATGTCGTATTTTACCCAAGACATGAAAACGTAACGGCCATGATGATTTTTATTGAAACATTCCAGAACTGTGGGGTTTATTATATGATATAACATTTTACAACCATCAAAAACTCTCTGTATTTGATGTTTCTCCCATTATTTTTGGTGCAAATGTCATTCAACATCATGCTTTTTCTACTTCATAAAGCCTTTGTTTCAAACAAAAACTTTTTGTCAATAAGTGTTTTTTTGCAGCTGTAACTTTGGTTACAGTGAATATTACTTGTAATATTGCTTTCAAAAAGCAACCCAATTAAATACAGTCAACTTTTAAATCTCACCAATTTTGTGATGAGCACCACTGCATAGGCCACAGAAGAAACTCTACTATGTTAAATATATGCCGTTAAACTTTCACCTTTTTCTCTGTGTACCATGTAGCTAACTTTTGTTGCCAACGGGACGATCGACTGCTATGTAAAAAATATTCTGCCAGGAAATTAAGTTGGAAGACAGTTTCAGAGCTTCTTCTTCTCCTTTCCACAATGACAAGTTTGTGGCATAGTTTGCATTCTTGGTCAAAAACTGTCTTTTGATGTTGTGTTCCTTGAATGCTGTGAAACAAACATGCTGCCTTTGAACTGACACTTGTGACAAAACATAATGCATTTGCCCATGTGTGACTTACACAGAAACATACTAATACTAATTAGTATGTTTCTAATTTTTCTAAGGACTGCATGGCTTCGCACTGATGTTACTTCTTCTTGATTTTCATTGGATTGCTGATGAATACACTGCCCCTCTACCTGTATTCTGTCCGTTCTACATGTAACCTCATTTTAGGTCTGTGAGGCTTCGGCCGTTTGGGGTTTCTGAGGGCCGCTTGTGATATTTTTAGGCTGAAACGTCATATCAAAACGGCCCTGAGGCCAAGTTTTGCAGTCGCCACAGTAAATGAGGGTAGAATGTCAGTTGGTGTTGATTTACTGTAATTAAAAGTCTCAGACAGTCGCAGTAATTATTAATTGATGTTTAAATGAAATGAAGTTCATCTGTGGGTAAACTGTTTAAACCTCCGCTTGTCTATGTTTCTACCATCTGCCATCATTCTGTCCCTCTCTCTTTTCTCTTCCCATTCCAGTTCCTCTCTTCATTCATCCATCTATCCCTCCCTCTGTCTTCATCTATCCAATTGTGTTCTTGTTTCCCAGCAGTCAGACAGAAATAGCTCTGTGTGTGTTTGTGTGTAGCAGTAGTTAACTGGAATAGATCCATAGCAGGACCTCAGTGCTCTCTCACACAGGGTTAGACTTTCTCCCTGGGCTGTTCTCTGTTAGAAACCTGACATTTACACTCTGAGAAAGGATGCACCATCTTGCACATCAAAGCCTTCCTAAACTTAGGCTTTCTCTTGCTCTCTCGCTCACTGTCTCGCTCTGTCACTCGAACATTTTCAGTTAATTTTAACACCTTACTTCTGCTATTTTGAGACACCTTTTTTAGAACCTACAGGGTTATTTGTATAAAAATATTCAGGTCAATTATTGTTCCTTGATGCCTTGATATGTCTGCACACCTCATGTCTCCTCAAAGATTCAGAGGAATAAAAACAGCACTAATAGTTCTTTGCATTTGGGCTGTTGTGATCTTTTTCATTTGTTTGGTTTTATAAAAACCACTAAAGCATGAAATATTAAACTGAAGTGATAAAGGTTGTAACTCAGTTCTTGCACTTAAAATGTAAGTATTTAAACGTACTCGCATGCAACAAACACTGGGCAACAAAGTAACGTTATAATTAGGCTGCGGTGCATAATTTGCTATGTGCTCTGTTTATGATTGGCATCACAATCAGCAGGATACACATATAATTTACAGAGAGTGGGAGGAGCAGTGGGTTCAGAAGAGGCCCACGCCTTTTTTCACCCAAAGACCCTTGATTGCGTAATGTACATACTCTATCATCACCTTCATGTAGATTTACAATTTCAAAAATTTGGGAATCACTGGTATAGAGGAATCTGGTGTTCCACCATCTATTGACGTTGCCAGTGACACGGGCTGTGTTGGAAAGGCCATACTACATATTACTGACTTACTGATTCTGACTAAAAGTAGTAACAATTGAAAATCTGCAGTGTGCAAAAGATATCCAGATATATACTACTATTCTGTTCCTGTTGCGCTTCAACAACAGAAGACCCATTAAGAAAAAAGTACCACTTTTTTCTACAGAATGCTAAATGATTTGAAGTCGTAGGTCATGCAGGGTAATGCAATATAAATTACGTCCGCAGCCTCATCAGAAATAATGGCTCGTTTTCGAAAACATCTAATTTCCCAGTCACACGCTGTTGGCTTGATTAAAGATTAACTACCTGCTCAACTACCAAGGAGTAAAGATAAAATATTTGATTAATTTGATGCCTCCAGAATCAATATGCAATGACATACCCCTGCACAAACACATACGCCTGCACACATTAGGGCATGCTGTCATTTGTGTGTTTGATAATTATGTGAGTAGAACAGTGGGGTAATTTACTGCTGGGTAATTGATCTGCACAATAATGAGAGATACACAGCGACCTGCGCTCGCTCACATGCACACAGAATAAGAACGAGTCGTGATCCAGTGTTGGATCAGTGCGGGCAGCCTGGTTTGCGAGCTATATTCGGAGTCAGATTTGAGAGTCCCTCTCTGCTGAATTGGATGCTCTGATAGTTCAGGGACGGCTGATGTCACTATCACGTGTAAGTGCATGTGTGTGCCACATGTGTGTGCGTGTGCCCTAGCATGTGTGTGTCATTACATCCTCCCTAATTGCACATGTGTTTGTGAACATGCACCAGCGCTAGGTCTTGTTTGGTCTATTGTGTTTGACTTAGTGTGTGCACGTGTATCTGTGTGCATGTGTGGAAGGGGGATGGGGATGTTGTGAGTTAACCCAGTCCTGACGGTTTTCCCGAGCCACTTTTCAAGCTGAAAGCGGGAGATAACACAGTGAGTAAGAGGATGACAGAAAAGAAGAGGGAGACGCAACTAAGAGAGAAAAGGAAATGGGAGATGGAATAAGAGAATAATGGAGGGAGCTGTAGACAAGAATGAAGGTGGTGGCGGGGGGAGAAGGAGAAGAAAACGGCTGCAGGGGCAGGAGGAGGAGAGAGATAGCACAGGAAGAAAGGCTAGAGGATTAGAAAGAGGGTGATACGAGCAAAGAGAGAACTAAAGTGATGATTGATGACTGAGTGGAGGACCCTCGGTAGAACGAGGAGGATTAGTGGTGAGTCATGCCCTGGGAGGCTGGGTGCCGCTGGGGGACACAGCTCACTGACAGTCCCAGGCATGAAAAAGGCCCTTCTGGAGCCTCCACATTATGTGTGTGTGGTGTCATCGTGGGGGAAGAAGTGGGACAGACAGACAGACAGAGGTCAAAGTCAAACTGGGACACAACACTTTAACTCCTCTCCTCTCCTCCTGAGCCTTGGACTTTGTGATTTGTGGTGAAATGCTCGTCTGAAAACCATAACCTCAATTGGACAGAACTGAAAACTCTGGAAGGATTTGAGATGAGCCAGTGTGGTTCAGTGTGTAACATGAAGGGGTATCTAATTGCACAAATGGAATATAAGAAATTGTTTTTGTTACTTTAGCTGTTCATATAAGGAGCTGGCCACCTCAACACCGCCATGTTTCTACAGTAGCTCAGTATGGACCTTCTTTTTTTTCCCCAATTTTTCTATTTTATGGCAGGTGGCATCCAGCGTTAAGGTGCACCTTAATGTTTTGAGTGTGGACCAGAGTTATTATCCACTTAACTAAAAAGATCAGAACAGACAAAACAAACACTAGCAAGGGTGTTTTTTTAATGGCCACCGTAGTGGAGGGTGAGGCGAAGGCTTTTCAGCTGGTTGCAATATGCAACTTCATCACTAGATGCCACTAAAGAGGTTATTTTTCTAACAGGCTGAAGCAAAAGTTAACAGGCCTCTGTTATTAGATTGTTGGACATAATGCTGTGACAGAAAAGCGAGCATTGTCGATCCACAAATAAGATCACATTCACCGATGGCAGTGGTCGATGTTTATCTCTTGTTGAATGAAAGGCTCTCTGTCTGATTACAGCTCAACCACGACATCAGAGTGCAGCCGCACTCAATTCAGTTCTGTTTCAGTCTTGCTAAGTCCAGTTCAATATGCAATCAACTAGTTGTTAAAGCATCTTCTCTGAATCTCCCCAGGCCAGTTTTGTGTGCTGAACTGTGCGTGTCTCTGATTATAAGTTCTGACACTAATAGTTAATTTAAGTCACGTTCATTGATGTAAACTGCAGTTTAGCCTGCTAGTGATTACCTATAAAAATAATGAACAAAGAATGGGAGGAGCAGTGGGGTTCAGAAGGTTTTTTCACTTGTCTCCTCTTTTCCTGAGCCTTGACCTTTTATTGTATATGAGCAGATTTACTGCATCATCTCTAGGCTTTATTAAAGCCCCAAGGCTAACTAGCTTTACGTGAAAGGTTGTACAATTTTTCTCCCTCCATCTCTGTCTTTGTCTCTCCGTTTCTCTGTTTCCCTCCATTTCACGTCCCCCTCGCCTCCTCACATGGTTCTAAATGTAGCGAGCAATCACAATATTCCATAATAGTCCGAGCCCACGCCGCTGGGGTACAATAGAAGAGGGAGAGTCACATAGAAGAAATTGCCCACGATTTAATACCTGAGTGCAGAGAAATGGATGATGTGGAAATGAAAGGGTGAAGGGTGAAGGAAGAGGGGGTGTAAAAGCAGCAGGATGACGGGGTTGTGGTGGTGTTGTTTGTTGTTGTTGTTGTGTTAAACCCCGTGGCTCTGAGTCTCGTCTCTAATCCGGTGCTGACTTATTCCTGGCCATGATCACTGTCACACTAGTGATGAATTTGTCACCCCTATCTTTCTTTTCCCCCTGTACCATTTTCATTCTGCTCAAACACATTTCCTCCTCCTGTTTTGGTCTCCCCGTCTTGCCAGTCTTGTTATCGCCTCCATTTGTTTTCTTCTCTGGGACGGTCCTGTACAGAAAACTACAGGATTGGTCGCTCGGTTAAATGGTTTAAAATGCACCAAATAGTGTTTGTTCTCTATCAGAAGCAGTCACAGTCATTGAAATGAGAAAAATGCAGTGTAAATATTAAAATTTAATTTCTGGATCTTTCCCCCTCCTTTCAATTATTTATGAAACATGTTTCCCATAATAATGGGTTTCAAGCTAATAAGGCAACCAAGCTGAATTGCAGTAATATTCAAGCAAATTTGGTGTTGGAATCATAAAGAAACATTGTTTAAAATATGATAACAAAAGACCACTATTTTGGCACTAATAGATGAGTGGCTATCACTTTTATCACTGTGCAGGTAAAATAGCTCACAGCAGGTTAGCTTAGCTATCTTAGCACAAAAACTGGAAACAGACAGCTTGGAAGTGTCCAAAAAATCCAGCTACGTACCTCAAAATCTCACAAATTAAGATGTTATATCTTGTTTGTAAAATCCTTGCAAAAAAAAATCTAGATTTAGACATAAATTAAATGGACCAGCCAGAGCGGCCATTGTTAGACACTGTTAGCCATACCATTTTATAACACCACATTAGCCTACATAGTAATTTGCAGATACAAACATTCTGAGTAAATAAAATCAAATTAACAGTATATCATAGCTTTTACTACTGTTGATGCGTGGTGAATTCCAACTTCCCAGTTTAAATGGATCGCACCATTATTCAGTTAGCAGAGTTAGCTACAGTTAGCTAGCTCTCAGTGAGCACTAAAAATACATCTTATCATTTATTTTGTACAGAGGTTCATTGGTAATTAGTTTTCATTCTCTCTATTCTTTGTCATCTTTAAGTGCTGCTAATGATTAGGCCAGCCAGGAGTTTGATTTAAAATTTTGACAATACTGCCCCGCGCATTGTGTCTTTACATCAGGAAATGCTCACTTAGGAAGGTAATGACACACAACCTATGTTGTTGTTTTGTTTGGAAGTCTTGTTTCCCCCTCCTTCCATCTTCCTTTTTCCTCCTACAGTGTATATTTTACCATCCCCACCTTTTTTGCTCAATGACAAACATGTGGCTGCTGTGATGAAGGGGAACTCATAATGATGCCCTCTGACGAAAATGTCCTCCAGGTGTTGACTGTGGCTTGTTTCCACACTATGTATGTGTGTGTAGTTGTCTCTTTTGTCTGCATGTGTTTGCGACATACTACAATATTACTAGGCAACCCCATGTCCACATGCGTGTGGGAGTATGTGCTCTCACACTGTAACTACAGCCCATTCAGTGGGTGTATGCGTGTTATCAGAGTGGAAGTTTGCCTGAAAAAGACGGTTATTTGGTGGGTTTTGAGAGGAAACTGCTCTGATGGTGGATTAGTCTCATTACAAGATTGTGTATATGTGTGTGTCGTGAGGTCATTGTCTATTCAGCGGTAATCACAGCACTGCCCTGAGGTCTGTACTCAAAGAGAGGCCACCTAGTTAATCGTCACAGTAAGCAAAACAAAGACAAGAATAACACATTTAAAAAAAACATGAGAATACACACATTGAATTAGTAATCACCAAAACTGAAAATTGTGGGTATAAGCAGCTTGAATACATTGATGAGTTTTGACATCAAATGCAGAAAACATCTCCACTCGGGCTAAATCCACACTAAACGATCTCTGTCCAGAGAAGCATTTCAGCAACATTTCACAAATAATCAAACATGGCTGAAACACATATCACATGATCAGGGCGGCTGAAAACACTGCTGGACACGGGAGCTGTCGCAAATTGCTTGAATAGCAGCTCGACTCCTGTGAATGTAGTCAGAAATAGCATGATAAAATGCAGAATTTAACTGGACGACAGCTGCTGGAAGAACAGTTCGACCTCAGCAAAAAAAAAAAACAATACTGGTTGATTTTTGAAGGATGTTTTTGTTGTGTTTATTTTTAGAATGTTCGTCACGTACAGTACATTTCTATTTTAGTCCTAACCATAATATTTTCCTAACACTAACCAAGTTGTCTTGGTGTCTAAACCTGAATAAACCTTAACCATGGCATTATCACAACCTAAATGCAACAGTTACGTAGCAGTTTTTTTTAACACTATCAATCGTATTTTGTGGCTGCAAATTCTGTGCATATATAATTTTGGGAGTGTTTGGCAATCTATACCGCTTCTGTCATTTAGGCGTAAGGATGTGGTGGAAAGAGACAACAAGGACAGAAATGCCTGCAATTCAGTATCCATGTTGAATAAATAGCTTGTAGTCAAGGCTAAAGTCTTGTTTCTTCCAGAAAGGGTTGTGTGATGGGGATGCGACGAAGGATGTGTAGTGACTGACGAGACCCAATCAGGTAGTGGGTGTCTCTGTCATCATTCCCGAACATCTTTAATACTGTCTGTCCAGACTACCACACAAACCTAGAGGTTACTAACGAAAATAGGGTCAGCAGCGTTTCTGAAAATCTCTGTTTTAGGGATACTAAAACGCTGTGTATGGACGCAAGGTGTAAACCACAGACTGTATATAAAAAGTAGGTGAGCTACAGTGACGTCACCCGTTGGTTTTTGGAGTTTTGTCCGTCACCATCTTGGCTTTTTGGAGCCATGTGTGACCGTATTTGGACAAAAGGGTGGAATTGGGGAATCGGGAAGAGATGCTAATGCTAAATACTAGCTCCCTGACATGGTAAAATGGTGGACTTAAAAAATAAATTATTAATTAAAATTAAAAATAATTTGACAGTCTTGTTAGTGCAACTTATTAACGACAACTACAGTGGAGTTGTCTGTCAGGAAAAGGCTATTCAATAAACAGAAGCTCAGAAAGTCCAACTCTGCAGACGAGCGAGCTGTCAAACACACCTGTCAATCAAAGCCCGACATGAAATCTTGTAAACGGATGAATAATTTAAACATGGACCAGACCACTTATTAGAGGGTCCAAATAAAACTAATTAGATCAGATTGAAAAAAAAAATATTGACTTAGTATTTTTAGAGAGAAGTTTAATGCAAGTCTGTGGGAGGAAGGCCTTTGTGGAGCCAGCATCTAGTGGTCACCGGTGGTATTACACTTTAAGATACTTCTGCAGTGGCTTCACTTTGAAGCCACAGTTGTTGCTCATGAGTGTAAACGTAGCGAAAAAGTCATGCGTTTTAAAACAAAAACGGATTAGTGTGGACATCAGTCTCTTCCTCTCTTGTTCTAGCCTCCCTTCTTCTGTGGCTCTGTGTCTAAGGGTAAATGTTTCCACTGGATTTTTGGGGGCTTTACTGTGTTCAGTCCTGACTGGCACTCTCTCCACTGCAACAGAGCTGCTTAATCTGACTATAATGAGATCGTCTCAAGTCAATAGACAACAGCTTAGCTGCACTGTCAACACCACTAGATTTCACTTTGTGTTTGTTTGACCATATTTATATCAATAAAAATGAATGTAGGCCATTTCATAACTCAGATACTGTGGTCCAAATTGCACAAATCTCATTATCTTCCCACTTTGAAGAATGTGTGTGAACGTATTCATGTATGTAACACACATGATGTAGTACAAACAAAACCATGTGTACATCCGTGTAGGCTTCATCTACTACTATTCACTAATATTTTACACCCAGCGTGCACCATAATACAGAAGTTTAATTGCCATAGACTTTGCATGCGTGTGTGCGTGTGCTTGTGCGTCTTTTTGAGGGTACTGCTGCGAGTGTTCTGCACTCTGATCTCACCATTACAGGGAGACCCCGAAGGCAGCAGTTGACCCCTTGATCGTCTTTAAAGTCTTTAAAGATCACGTCAGTGCTAGTATTATACTTGGGTGATGTTGAACAGCTCAGACAGTAAATATGAAAGAGGGGATCACATGTTTTTTTCCTGCAGCAATGTTCTGCTTCACATTCACACACAGCCGTGGAATTCCAGCAATTAGGTTTTTTGGATACCAAAATCCTGCTGGTGGTGGAAATTTCAATGTGACGGTGGGGGGGGAAGAGGAAGGGTCAGGAGGTCACCAGAATGATTTGGAATGTTCCTCTGGGGATTGATAGATGATATGGCATACTCAGGAGCCAGATTCACTTGAAAATATGGCAGAAGTATGCATTTAAGGATGAACTGACTAAGAAATACATGTTCACCGTACCTCAGGAAAACACAGCAGTAATTTGCATTAAAAAGCGGTAACATAAAAACTGCAACTATGACGTCAAATGTGACCATTGAGAACATGCGTTAACCAGAAATTTTTATGTTTAGCAACTTGCAGAATCATTGATACAGAAAGTCAGAGTGTGAAGGGTGGACAGTAAAATCATTTACATCATTCTTTGTTTGTTAAACTTTCAGTGCCCAAAGTTAAATTCTAGGATTTGTATTTTAATATGACAATCTTAATTATAGATGTTTAGATATCCAGCGGCTCTGTACCGCTTATCTGATCAGTGTCCTCTATAGTGGAAAAGTTATTTTTATGCCTCTGCGTAATGCTGTGGCTGGAGGCATTATGTTTTCAGGTTTCTCGTCCGCTTTCCATTTTCATGAACACAACATCTCAGGAGAGCCTTAAATGGAATGTCTCCAAATATGGCACAAACCTTCACTTTGACTCAAGGATGAACTGATTAGAATTTGGTGGCTACAATTCAAGAATTCATACACTAATTATGTGTACGAAATTTCACATAAATCTGTAAATGGATTAAATGATGAAGTGATCGCACTTTGTATCCAAAAGGTCAAAGGTCAAGTTTTTTCTCTGACATCACAATGTTCTGCAAAAACACTTCTTTGTGTGTTGTGTTGTCTCAGATCATTGTGGTCTTGCTAATCTTAGAACAGCATTGAAATCATTTCACTGATGGGAGGACATCAAAATAAGTGGTTTTCTGAGTCATTTGGTGTAATATTTTGACATAACATAATAGCTAACCAACCGTTATATTAGGTATTACTTAACTAGCTTAACTAGCTGACTTTATGCCACAATAATAATGTTATAGAACTAGCACTGGCATCTTGTTGTAATTCTACCTAGTTAGCTTGAATCCTTCATGAGTGTTTTATTTAGAGTTTAATTTTTGTTGGTTAAAATTACATTTTTCAGGCCTAGTTGTTAGGCTGCATGTCAATAAAGCAAGAACTACAATTTCACCAAAAAAATACACTTAATCCCTTTTATTAAATTCCTTCAAAGTCTCCACTGCAGTACATATATTGTATGAGGCCGGACAGACATGGATGTAAACTGGCCAATCACAGGTGTTTTGAAAGACAGCTGTCCATCAGACATGTCTCTGCTGTGCAGACCCTGTGGCTCGTCACAGAAGCAACATGGCAGCTCCTCTAAACGTCATATTTTGGCTTCACTTTTCCATAGCGTATTTTCTGATCCTTGCGTTTTTTTTCCCTTATTTCTTCTGACTGTAGCTTTAATGCACTTGACTACTTCTCCTTGACTGCAAATGATAAATATTATGACTTTTACTTTCATCTACCTATTTTTCAGCCACGTTTTTAGTTTCCGAAGGAGACTAGCTCTAGTGATGCACTGTACTGTAACACCAGCCGTATTTTCTCTCAGTCATATTACTTGCCTGTTAGCGTAGTATTTATCTTGTTTACTCATACTCTGCCTTTGAAAGGCAATGTTTCTGTTTTCAATTACCTCCAAATGCCTCTTGTGAATTCTGCCTTTAAAGGCTTTTACCCAACAAGCAGCTCTAGTCATGCTATAGGTCAGCCATTTAGCTCCATTATCGCAGCACTATTGACGATTATAATTGTGTTGTACAGCACCAGCCTACCTATTGCATGTATATGTATGTCTCAATCCAAGCAGCGATATAAATATGAAAAATGTTCGCAACAATGTCTGTTGTTACACGGAGAACCAGAAGAAAAAGAAAGACTTGAGACAGATGAGATAACTAGACCAGTGTCCATAATATATCAGGCTTCTCAGAGCAGGAGTGCTGTCTTAGCAGAAAATCTTTCTTTCTCATCCTTATGAATGAATTACTGAGTAATGCAGGATCAGCAATCCTATTCTGGGTGGTTTAGTACATACTGGCCCAGATTTACTGTCAATTATTCGGCTATCTCACACAAAAGTTAGGATTTTGGGTTAGAGACACCATGCCTTATTACTGTAGCTAATCTGCACTATACTGGAAATATGAAAGCCAACATAGATTTGATTCTCTTAAAGGGTTCATCTAATATATGTGTGAAATGAGCAAAAAATAGAGGACTGATCGTCTACCAAGGATGTTACAGTGTGTTTTTACATATTGCATTTGTTCAGCTTTTTCACAGGATTAATGAGCAAAATTACAAAGGGAAGAGAAATGAGTTAGTTAAAAAAAAAAAAAACTAAAAGTCAACACAGAGTGAGACAGAGGGACAGGCAGAGAAAGATCTTTATACAGCAGACACATGGTCTCTATTGATCACTGAGTGTCATGTGACTGTCCCCCGGGTGTGTTATGGTCCTCTGTAAGTCTCTCTTTGCCCGCGAGCGCGCAGGCCTGTCTGTGTGGGTGTCGTCATGCCGTCTGTGTGTCTCAGCGTGTTAAGTATACAGGGATTGGAAGTGGCGTCTGTGTCTACACTTGGACTTCATTCTCTTTAGCATTTCTGCAGGCAAACAAGCTCAGATGTAAAATGACAAACTGATCATGGTGGGGGTTGGGAGCAGAAGATGTAGCAGCAAATGCATATTTTAGCCTCTCATTTGAAGCTGCGGTTTGGGCTTCTTTTCCAGTCTGTGGCATACTCTATAGTCAGACAATTAAGTGATATTTATTACATAGTAAGTAGTAAGATAGTAGTAGTAAGACTGCCAGTTGTGGAAGGTGATCCTAAAGCTTGTGTTTTAAAACTAACTGGCCGCAAAATAATTATATCAAGTCTAAACATCTCCAACCAAGCTAGTAGTGATTTAAGCTAAAAGCTAACGTGTCCATGCTAACATCCTCACTCGCAGACAGTACAGTGGATTCAGACACTTTGAAAGTGTTCGCTGAACAGAAAGTAATTTAATGCATAGTAATAAAAACAATGTCAACGGTGGAGGGTGACATTATTGAAGGTCCAAAGTTTGTGTTTTAGAGCTAGCTAACCACAAGTTCTGTCCATGGAGCTCAGCAGTGATTTAAGCTAAAAGCTAGCATTACCAGCCAAACACCCTGTCTCATAAATGGGTGTTTTTAGCATGTTAGCATGTGAACATTTACTTAACTCTACATGTTATAACAAAAAAAACACATTTTGGTCAGATTACCTGTCAGCTATAGTGCAGGACAAGGTATTGCAACAACATTTGATTGTGGTGGGAGTGGGAGCAGGTCATATTTTATTCAGGCATATTTTAGCATCTTATTTAGAGCTGTGGTTTAGGCCTATTTTCCAGTCTTTACACTAAATGGTATTAATTGCATAGCAAAAAATGGATGAAGGTGAAGCTGTCTTAGTTGGTTTTGTGTGGAGTTTGCATGTTGTGTCTGTGTCATGCAGGTTTCCTCTGCTATGAAAAACATGTATGCTAGGTTCATTCTCCTGTCAGTCTGCCTGGTTTAGATCTGGAGTTGGTCCACATACAGTGGCAGCCCACTGCTCCCTAGGATGGGTTCGGATGGGTTCGGTGCAGAGCTTGAATTTCCCAACAGAGACAATAAAAGTTCATTTTAGTTTACTATTAGCATCCAAAATTTATTTTGGATGCTAATAGTCCATAAATAATCGTTCCTTGCACTGGCACGAGGCCAAGATTTGTAAACGTAATATTTACAAGTCTGACAGCTGTATGCTTAAAACTAGCTTGTTGAGTCCATTAGTCCAATCCACATTAGCTGGTGGACCAGTTTGAGCCATTACTGTATGAATTTTTAACAAACAATATCTCATAAAGTACTGTAGCATTTCCATCAGCCATCTAGTCCCCAGTACAAAGATTACATTTGTGTTCACTGCATCAAATAATACAATGGTGACAAAATATAGAAAAAATAACCTTATAGATTTTTTTTTAAAAGTCACACGAGCGAGCAACAGAGTGGAACAGATGCTTGTCTGTTTTCATCAGTTCAAACTTACATTTATATGTATGCGTGTGTGTGTGCGATGTAGCTTTGACAAACGTGTCAGCCATAAGGGAGATAACCTTGATAGTGACTGAGAAAGGCGTTGCTAGGTAACTATACAGTGCCAGTGAACCTCTGACTATAGCAGCCGTAAAGCCTCCAGTCCAAGGCTTTATGGGCAGTGATAATCAATACATAATCCCATATCTCTTCTTTCATTTGTTATATAGTTTTTTTTTTTTACTTACACATTTTTACTTATAAATAGACTGCCAGTCCTCTTCCTTCTTGCATACGACACTTCTGCTCCTCTTGTTTGTAAAGCATTTGATGTTTGACAACCCATTCTGCTAAAACCTGATCACCAAACCATGACCAGTATGTACTTGCCACATACTGTATTTTAATTGTAGCAGGGTTACATGGTTAAATTCACAGGATATAATTTCTGATAGGGGTGTCTCAATCGAAACAATAATAAAAGATGCAATAGATGACATCATGAAGTAGTGTGGAATCACGGGTGTGGAGTCATTTTAAAACCACAGAAAATGATGAGTTGTGGTTTGTTTTTGACCTGCTGTCCTTGTCCCATTAACCCATCCTCCAGTACCTGCTTCAAATAAACCCATCCTGAAGACATCCAAGGAGTCAGAGGAAACATAATACCCCTCGAGCCCCCTCGTGCCTCCCCCTGGGTGCTCAGATGTTGGTTAGTTCCAACACTTCAAGGTCAACAAGATGCCATGTTTGACCTCTGCTCAGCGCTTTGTGTTCAGCGCACCTTATCTCTGCTTTATTCTGCGTCTCACAGATAGAGACCCCAGGCGTTCCTCCACTGTGATTGGTGGTGGTGGTGGTCAAGTTTCAGTGAGGCAGCATGTTGTTGGAGATACTGTTGGTTAGATAATAAGAGCTCTGCTCTCCGTCCCGTTTAAACAGGAGTTCAATCCAGGAGCTCTTCTGTAGCCATGGATACAGCAGTCTCCCATGCTTAGCTGAGTGTCTGTGTGTGAGTGTGGTCATAGCCAGGGTTAGGGTTTCACTGTGTATATAAATAGCAGGTTATAATGGAAACAAACCAATGTCCTAGTAAAAGCCTACAGTGTACAGTAGAGTGCATCACACCGATACACACACTTACTACTACCACACGTTTCCAGCTAACCCCTCATAAAATGTTCAAGCCTTAAGGTGTCTCATACTTGAAAATAAAACAAGAAATAAAGGCAAAATGTATAGTAAGAGTAAGATAATATTGATTGACTTAAGTATCACAATATTATGTTTTGTTATTATGTTTCGATTCTAAAAGACACTAACAATTTGTGGTCGACAGTTGTGTCGACATTTGCTAACTATTTCCATGCTAACAACTGTCTCGGTTGCCTACATACCTGTTATTACTGTTTCACACTCTGGCCGCTGTAGAGGCAAACATCAAACACAGAGGCAGACATCACTGACAAAGCTACCCAAATTTATAGTTTTTAAAAAATCTGATATTAAAACACGGTCAATCACTGTCACTTGCATTATAGTGTCACAGTATATTGAATTGTAACCCCTGTATCATGCTATGTATTGTCCTTCCCATCATCAGCAACCTAAGTGGATGAAACAATAAAAGCCTACATTTTACTGTGGTACATTTCAGAGCCTGTACTTTTTCTCTTTTACTACAGTAAAGAAGGCGAATGAGTACTTTTAAATTGTTTTTGTTTTTTTTACACAAGTATCTGTACTTCTACTTGAGTAAAGAATGTGTGACCTCCTCTATATCGTATCACTACGAGCTGCACGTTGGTCCAGATCACAGCGTTGTTAAACAACAAAACAACGATGCAGTCTGTTACACTCTTCCTG
>JAPQRN010000026.1:1083964-1097284 GCA_037367275.1 Coranthus polyacanthus
CACACACACACACAGACACACAAACACTGACGGTAGTTCAGTAGAAGTTAGAAGAAAATGAAACGTGTTCAGCAGCACTTTTCTTGAGTTTCTCTTTCAACCTTCTGACCTTTTTTTGACCCTGACCCTCTCTAAAATATTGGCTACACTTATTGTTAATAATTGCCACAGTGAACACACTAAGTATTACTTCTGCTGTGCAAGAAGTTTGCAAAAATGCTTAGGAACTACAGTGGAGCCCAGGGGAGCTTAATTCTTAGTTCATGAAACATGATTTGTGACATTTTAAGGGGTTTGCATTTACATTTTTCAGTCCCTTCATCATCATGTGGTCATGTGTAAAATTATTGATGTATGATTCACACATTGTTCTATGACTAAGGATAAATAAGAGCTCAGTGCAAGTGGGTAGATGTAATTAAACACTAGACACTGAACATTTAAAGGAAAATAGAATAGTAAGTTGAGTTTCGTCTCAAAACAAAACTGAATTTTTCATTTTCTTAGACAGAAATGACATTTATAAAAGATTTGATTTTCCTTCTTGAATGAGTAAAACACTTTTTGAACATAATATCTATCAGTCATACAGTGCACTACTATTATTACTGAAATAAACATCGTCTCTCCTCACCTCCATGCTGCTGAAAGATGCACAGCATCTTTCAGCTTCATCATATGCTTTTTACTCTTATTATTCAGATTCTTATTAATACAAATAATGTTGAATAAAAGCTACATATAGTACTTTATAAATGTTCTGTCATTTCTGAGTCAGCTCCCCTGAGAGCCATGGTATAGTTTGCACATTGCAAAAATGTATCCGTTTAAGTCTCTGTAAAACCCTAACATAGCAAAAAGTGAAGGGCTCTTGATAGTTTCTGCCTGAGTATAATATTTTTCAACCTTTTTCTTATTTAGGTACGTGTAGTAGTATCATTGTTGTTCCTTTGCAACAGCCAGACTCTGACAGACGATATAATTACAGAGTTGAATGTTGAATTTCAGGGGATTTGTTGACTCATTAAAGACTGACATGGCGTTTCTCTATAAAAATAAAACTATGGATTAAGACTAGTCTAACACTTTAAATCAGGTGCATTTTCTCACCACTTTACTCTTCTCTTTCTTGCTATTCATTTCTGTTCAGTAAGTTGCAGCAGTATTAAAAATAACTTATAACTCTTCTTCTTCCCCCCATCATCTCCATATTATCTTCTTTTGACTCCTCGCCCTGTCTTTTTCTGCCCCTTGTTTGTCAGACTGTTGATCCAGGCGGGTATCGATATCAACAGGCAGACCAAAGCGGGCACTGCCCTGCATGAAGCTGCCCTCTGCGGCAAGACCGAGGCAGTGAGACTCCTGCTGGACGTAAGTGGAACTCTGAAAACCTGAAAAAAAAAAGTTATTTGCTCCTATGCCTGGCCTTTATTTCACTTAATGGATCGTTCTATTTTAATAAGAAGAATGAAGCCTTTCGCAGCCGCGCCTCTGTGGAATTTAAATTCCATCCCAGTAATTATAAATAAAACACAGAAATGCTAAGGTAAATGATACCTTAGAGTTTCTGTCAAAGCTGTGATGGTGAGAATTCTCACTGGCTGAGAAAAATAAATATTTAATTTTCAGTACAGTAGATACCGGTTGCTCTTTTATGAAACACCTTGGAAAATCTCTTCATCTCCACATGATAACATTAAGGCACAGTTATGAAAATGCAATCCAAGAAAGCATAAGGGAAAGATGATGCAAATTACCCATTTGTGCTGTCGACATTCAAATGCCACAGGGTTTTAGGAAAACAAGCACAGCAATATGCTTTAATGACTGTGTCTGTGTGTCCCTGCATGAGAAACTAACTTTGTCATTTAGATCTCCGGCTGTAGAGGTTATGAGTCTTCACCCTGAAGCGTTTTCGGACTGAATTCATCTTTGTTCCTTTGGCCTACATTTGATTTAACAGATTTAAATGTGATATTGTGCTTCAGCTTGTGGCTATGTAAGCTGAAAAATAAGAGGAGGATATAATTAGCAGAACAGCTACAGGGAACAAGCAGGCAGGAATTATTTTCAGCTGAAGTCGTGATGGTAAATTAGCCCATCCCCATTATGTTTCAACTGAGTAACTGTTTAGATTTTTGTGCGAAGAAAATGAGTGGCATATGCTACAGAAACATATTTAGGAAGTTAATGTAAAAATAGAGCAAGTACATACTACATACAGAGAAAGTGTTGTGCTCTGTTAAAAAGTGAACATACCGTCTTTTCTTTCTCCACAGAGCGGTATCAATGCCACAGTGAGAAATACCTACAGCCAGACTGCACTGGACATCGTCTACCAGTTCACTGCAACACAAGCCAGCAGAGAGATCAAACAGCTGCTCAGAGGTAGGACGGAGGGAGCAGGGAAATAAATACAGACAAGAAGCATGTCAGAGGAAATGGGAGTCCAGCCAGTCAGCGGCAGACAGTTAGCTTCTTTACACACAGGAAAATAATAAAGATGGAGGGAATTAAAGAGAAACACAGACAGAGTGAAGTAACTTCACTGCAAAGTGTAACACTGACATGAATAAATGAAGTAAGTTAAAGAAATAGCGTTTACATGTTGGGAAATACGCTTACTTTGTTGCTGAGAAAAGTGACTCCAGTTTCATGTCACAGGCTAATTAGCTCGTTAGCCAGCAGCTGGTTAGCCTAGCTAGGTCAGACTCTGGAAACGGGGCAAAACACCTAGCCTGTTGCTAACAAAAACCTCCTACCAGAACCTCTAAACCTTGATGAATAGTATGCTACGCTTCATTAAAACAAAGAGCTACAAAAAAAAAAACAAAAAACGCCCTGCTTTTGCATCAGAATAACCATTGCACAGCACAGGCTGTATGTTTTCTGCTAAGCTAAGCTAAGGTAACCAGCTGCATGCTGCACCTGAAAATCGCTGCCATGAAGCTAAGTAGTGTAAAAACTGTCACTCACGAAAACCATAAATACACAGAATAAAAAGTGATTATTGTACTATTCAAAAGATGTGGCAAATGATGGTGTAATGTTACCCGACTTGAATAGATTCTTCAAACTGGAACTATTTTATTTGAAATGTTAGGATTTGGTCCATTTCTTGTAGTGTACAGTGTAATTTACTGTCTCTGTGTATCTCTCAGATGCATCAGCAGCCCTTCAAGTCCGGGCTCTGAAGGATTACTGCAACAACTATGACCTGACCAGTCTCAACATCAAAGCAGGAGATGTCATTACGGTAACACACACACACACATGCATGAGCGCACACACAGTCACTCTCACATGCAAACACACACACTTTATACTGCAAAAAATGTATTTCATGAAAGTAAAAAAGCCTTTCTGGGTAATGAGTCTTATTTTTCTTATTTTCTCATCTTAAGAAAATGTATCTAACTTTTATAAGATATTCCAGCTAATATTGAGCTGATCTAACCAGTAAAAAAATGCATAATGTCACAGCAGAAGCTTGTTTTCCTAATGTTAAGAGTGAGACCAATTGCACAACTTCCCAGTGTAAGGATATTAAATCTATCTTGAAAAAAAAAACATGTACATACACATTTATACAAGACAATTTGCTTATGTTTAGGCATATTTGGCTTCTTTCTAGTGGAGCTGTTTTTGCAGTGGACTTCTGTTTGGACTTCTGTATAGGCTTCTGGCTTCTTTTCTCTTTGTTTCATTAATCTGTCCAACTCCCCATTTTTGATTAAAGTATTTTACCTATTGTACCACAACTTGACCTTGAGTGTTTTTTAAGCACTATCTTTTAACCACTAGGCTATGTTTGCAAAGCTCCACAAATAACCATAAAACCTTATGCCAAACCACTAAAACACTGATCTCTTGCCAGAGCAAATAATTCACGCCTCCCACCTCAGCCCCTCCTCGCCCCTTCTCTGAGACTCGTACCGACTTTTCAGTGCTTTTCAGAATCCTGCAGTGAAGTTACACTTTAATAAAATCTGCCACACAAAATCCTAATGCCTAAAATATTCTTCGATTGAAATAGCCTCAAAAGGTGAAAATCACTGCTCACAATTCATAGATATGCGCCCTGTCTTGTGGGGTTACAGATGCATGTGATGTCATATTTAAACGGTTCACATGCAGAAAATGTTAGAAACTTCTGGCATGAATACTTAATCTGGCCTCTAGAGGGAGCTACAGGTTGTGTTCATCAGATCCAAACTGTTCCAAACAGATAATAAAACACAAATATTTCCATTATGTGTATGCATCATATCTAGTCCTTCTGGTAGACTGCTGTGTTGCTCCAAGCTGAAAATGTATGGATAAGTTCATCACATAAAATCTGCTCAGTTTACTTAACACGACCCTGACAAGACTTCTGTTGTGTTTACCAAGACGCTTATTCTCTGTCTGGGGGGATTATTACATGAATATGCAAGACTACGTGGTTTCAGTTTCCCTCATTTACTACGGATATGTTTTACAGAAACACTTGCAGGCCGCCCACAATTCATGAATATTTATAAGCATTTATGCAGCCCTCGGGTACTTATTACAGTAATAAGGAAGTCATGGAGCCTATGCTCCCTTCCTAAGGGGTGTATGAACAACTTGGTACATTGCTGTGTGACTTGCGGACTTTTACACAGCCCTATATGTGATTTTGCTGCCCTGTTTAGGAAAAAATTAGGAAAGGAAAAAAGCTTTTTTGAGATTTTCAGTAACCTTTGCAATTCCAAAATAACTCTAAACAATCATTTGATACAGTTTGGATTGTAAATTTCACATAAAAGCACATTACAGTTCTTTTTCAAACTTATTTTTGCAAGCAAACTTAGCATTACCTACACACTTAAAATTAAACTTACTGTCTATCTGGCAGGTTTTGGAGCAACACCCTGATGGACGCTGGAAAGGCTGTATCCATGACAACCGAACAGGAAATGACCGAGTGGGCTACTTCCCTTCCACCATGGTGGAGGTCATCAGCAAGCGCACAGGTGTGTGTGCACTCCTTTGTGTGTGTGTGGGTGTGTTTGTGAGAGTGTATGGGAGTTGCTATGTGTGATGTGATCAAGCTGACTGTCTGGATAAAATGTCAGCAAATCAATCATGGGAACATATTACTCATATTTGGACTGAACACAGAAGAAAGAAGAAGATGAAGAAAAGCGAAGCTAGGTGAATGAATAATGTTCTTCAAGAAGGCAATTAGCCTTCAGTGGAGCCAAACAATGAGATTGTGATACTGGTCAGATCCCAGGTCTGAATCCCCAAAACTGTAATGCACAGTCCTGAAAAACTTCAGCTATTGTAATGCAGCTTTCTGTGAATACATATCTGAGAGTTTTACGTCTTTCATCTCACACACAGGAGAGAAGACGTGTGAGTCTGGCTCTGTGCCAAAGCACAGTGACGCCAAACACCTAGCTTTCATCTCTGTATTAATCCAAAATTTATGAAACTTTTCAGTCGCACTCCTGCTAGTGTTTCAACTGTACTCCAAGAGTACCTATTGTAAATGAGAAGTGTTTACAAGTTTGGCCTGATGACAAAAGTGCCTGTTAAGTAATGAGAACATGGACACCAAAATCATCCATAAAGTGCTCCCTGCTGAATGAATAAATGTAAGTAAGAGTAAAGCCAAAGTTAGGTTTTTATTTCCAGTAGTATCACATGTCATTTCAGACTGGGCTGTACAGCTATGTCTAAAGTAAGATATCTAACACACCTACTGTAACAGCTATGGAGTTCAATATGATACTGAAAGCAGCAGTTTGACATTTTTTGGGGAAAGAAACCCATCCACCAAAAGCATTAAAAGTTGCATGGTAAAAATATGAATATACCGACCACTGTCTGGTAACTTACCTTAGGAAACAGCTAACCTGGCTAGCTGCAGCAGGCTACAAATCCCGCTTACCAGCACCTTTACAGCTCAGGAATTTAAACATTATATCTCATTTTTGTATCTGTACAGAAACCAAATCCAGGAACGGCAAAAAAAAATCACATGGATAGTTGTTTTATGAGCTAATGTATTGAACAAATGTATGGGTGGTATTGAACATTTCATCTAACTTAAGCTAGCTAAGGTTAAGGTAGTGCTGTTTAATTGCATGTAAACTTCAACAATGTTTATGGCTTTCAAGTGAAAGACCTTGCAGGATTACAGGCATGGTTTTGGTGTCTTTTGTTTTCATTATTTGATTGGCAAGCTGACCATCCAATACATCAGTCTTCTCAAAAACTACAGCTAATATGTAAAACCTTCTTTTTGCATCCTTTATCAACGTTCTGAGCTTGTTAGCTCTCTGGTGAGACCTGCAGAGCATTCACTTCCATCACATCATCCCAGATGTCGCTGCGCAGCCACAACAAAGTTCAAATGTTTTTAAGTGTCTATTGGTGTTTTTTCCGTAGGTCTGGTAGTTCTGTCGGTCCATCTGTCTTTCTGTTGTATTTTGTCTATCTGTCTCAGTCAGTATGTCTGTCTCTTTGTTGCTTTCTGCCCGATCACAAATTCTCACTCATGTCTCACTTTCAAATCATCTCTCCTCTTTCATTTGGTCACTCCTCCTTGTCCCCTCTGTGATACCTTCGATCACTTAGATATACTGTAGTAGCAGCAATTCATTTACCTCTGTGGAAGAAAAATCCCATCAAGTACCATTTTGGCTTCATCCATCTTTACGTACGGTAACAATACATTCTGCAGCAGCTGAGAATACTGTACAAAACAGCTGGAGCACTCCCACTCAGCTTGCACAGCCAAAATGACTAATCACAGCCAGAGCACATCCACACACAAACACATCCACACACACAGGAGATACGGCAGCTGTTGTAGTGAATAGTTCTATTCACTCAGCTGTTTTCCATCAATTTTTTATTATTTTTCCTTCCAACCATCCCTCTCTCTTCTATGTTTACTGTGCCTCTCATGTACTCCTTTTAGCGCGTATGACATGCTACTACATGTGGCTTTTGTAGTTAACATAGAATGGCATTTAAAACATAAGCTTAATAAAAATATGAGTTTTTCCTTCCGGCACTGATCAGTGTTAATTAAGTTGAACTTTGAAAGCTTCAACAGCCATCACAATCAATCAAAAGAAGAAGGCTTTAGTGTACGAAATGAACATATTAGCAACAATTTAAAAAAGTTAGTGATTAGAATAGAGGCAGTAAAGTCACATTTAGTAATAATTAGCTTGATGATCTCAGGTTTGTAGTATTTATACAAAAGTGTTGGAGCTGGGACACTGGAAGGCTAATATGAGACAGAACTTCCACTTGTTAGCAAAATGCTACTTGAACACATCTGAAGTAAAAGTTGACACTGTTCAACTACAGTTGCGTTTCAGTAATGTAAAATGTTAATGGTTTAAAACAGCCTAATTCAACTGTCAGCCGACTAACACGGAAATGATTATTATGTGAACTGACAGTTGTAGAGCGTTAATGGGTGAACTCAAGCTAACTGCCTCAATTAGCTTGGAAGCTACACTTTCTTTACATTGTTGTGTTGTGTTGCACAAGACAACATATGAAGTATATCTCATTTCCTGAGCTGATGTGTAACAGTGTCGCACAAAAATTAGACTAAATTTAAAGTTCCATATTATTTGAATTATATCAACACATTACATACCCATAGATTTTTGACAAGAACACTGACAAGAATTGACCATTAATATATCGTTCCATTGCCACAGAATTGCTCAGCAACACAACTACTTTTCTGCTATTTTGGACTGAAAGCAGTCCTCCCCCCTGTCTATAGTCTTTACTACTGTCAAACTACTTATATTAATAAGAAGTGAAAGCTAATTGTTTGTTTCCCTGGCTACACCTCCGCCACGTTGGACTAAAGGTTTCACTTCCTTGCTTCTATACTCTTTGGCTAGCCAATGGCATGAGGGGATGTAATTAAACTACATTTCCTGTTTTCCACACAGCAAAGCTGTATGATTTGAATATGTTAAAAATTGTAAGTTACTGAAACTATCTGCATTATCACAGTCCATCACTTCCCTGCCCACCTCTCCATACATTCCACATATATCACATTTGTTTGTCGTCCTCTCTCTGTCCTCCCACCTCTAACATCCGCCATGTCCCTCTCCACCTCCATCGTCATCGTTCGATTCGTAACTTCAGCCTTTGTTTTTAATTTTTCTTTTTTTCCCTCCCTTTTTCTTACATGTAATTCTCTGTTTTGTCGTTTGTTTGTTCCGTGGCGGTGGTTCACTGTTGGCTGGTTGTGTGTGTGTCGGTGTGTCGTCACGGTGGGTGTATCTAGGTTTGGCCAGCACAGTCATTTGCACTCAACAGTTTCAAAAGATACCGCTGGTTCCCCCGGCGACGGTTGCCCCTGCCAACGCGGTAGTCAACGGCAACGACACCACGTTCCATCAGATCCATATCCTGCCTCCACCGCCTCCTCCTCCACCACATTCCCATCAGCCACTGCTTCCACTTTTCACTTCCTTTGGCTATAGCAGGTCGCCCGTGACGACCCCACAGGGAGACACACCCACTGCCCCAGGTACACGCCCCCTTTTTTCATTATTATTATTATTATTATTATTATTAAAGCTTCAAGGGATGCTTTCCTGTGGAGTCTTTATGACAACGGTGGCAGCTTAAAAACATTCTGATTGGCCATGTAAGATTCTAATCTATGTTGTTAATAAAAGAAGGCATCCATTAAAGTTTTCTGTTATGGATCATTATTTATGTAATTTTATGTGTTATTCATTCTGTATATCTTTTGTTTTTTTCTGTTTTTGCTGTTCACCATTGGCATTATTTACCGCCAGAGTCAGTTTGCAGGCCCATTCACTATTACTGGAAAATACAACAGAAAATAAAACTCACTGAGCATAAATATAAAATACTACAGAGGAATATTTCTTGCTTTTGCACTATTAAGAGGTGCAATTTCACAAGATATGTTATAAATAAAGACCCCATTTACACATTTTGAAGGATAGATTCACAGTTGCTCAACACGTGGAAATGATTTTGTTTGCGTAATCACTCCTGTTTACACTTTGTACGGAAAGATTCTTTCCTCACACTTTCCGTCTGAAGGCCTTTGAGAAGTGAGAGGACTGCAGAATCGTCCTCACTGCTTGAAAAATCCATTTTGTCCACTTTGCAAAGACCTTAAGCGTGGGCTGTGCAAAAATTTGCACAAGTATATCCCCAAGTTCAATTTAAGACCATCTGAGGATTCAGACAAATTGTGGTGTGGAAATCAGTGTTCTCAAAAGTCCAACTTGCCCATTTTCAGTGTGTGCAGTTTAGTGACATCTAGTGACTGGCCGCTGTCAGCGCCAACTTCTGCTGTTACTGATAGTTTGTTTGTTGGTGCTTATCTCTAGCTACTGTAGAAACATAATGGCAAACTTTACTCCCTCTGTCGATAAACAGCTCATTCTAAGGTAACGAAAACACGATTCTAATTTTTGTGTGATTATACTCTAATGAAAACAAATTCTGAATGTTATAGTCCATTCCTGCAACGAGAATCTCCTAAATCGTATGAACAGAACTTATAAATGGAACCACATTGAGAGGCCACATTTATGGCCTCTATAATCATGAGGACTGATTAAGTCAAGCAAAACCTGTTTGAATCATTACATAAACACCTGACTGTGAATCCTATCCTTTAATATCTAGAAATTCCGATGCAATGAAATACACTCATTTCACAGTAGGTCACATGATATTTATTTTAAAATCTGTTTACATCTATCTTGGTTCGCTTTCAGTCTAGAGGTTAGTTGTAAAGAAATGCATCCTCTGCCCAGAAAAAATAATCACTGCTCCCACACAGACCATTCAGTACTTGCACTGAACCAGTGCTACAACAGCTCATTACACCTTCTGTATCACCCTCCGTGTTGTAATTATATGGATTTATTCTAATTGGAGCTGCTTACTTCCTGGTGATTTAACATGACATGGAAAAAGATTTGCTTATGAGTGGCTACTTCCACACAGCGCTCACCGATAAAGTCGCACTCAGGAGGATGGAAGATTACCTTTGGCTTTAGAGAGACGGGTTCATTTACACCTTGTCGACAGCTGGATAGAAGGCAACACATACCACGTCCTTGTTGTTTATAATCCGCCTCCCGACTGAATTGTAATCTGTCTCTAATGCGTCTTAGTTACATTTACTCAGTGCGAAATGCTCAAGATGCTCAAGATGTATGCGTAAAGAAATATTTAAACATAACTTTTAACTGTACACTTTAAAAAATATGGCAACAAAATGATGCATTATATTACTGAGGAGATTAAAAGGTGTTATATATGAATGAAAATTGATTGGGGATGGGATGTACTTAATGCAACAAGGTAGATTTGCTGAATACTTCACATAAATTCTGGATATTTCGATTTTAAATGATTTAATGACGTCATATAAAATTTACAAATTGAAATCTACTGAATTATATTTAGTGTTATTATGTTTGTTTGTTTGTTTTTTGAGACACTTACTCAATAATATCTGTCCTTGTTCACAATATTTATGCAAATGGTATCATTAAACTTTATTTACTCATCAAACATTATTTCAAAACAGCAACAAAAATAGGTAGAAGTGTGAAAATGATTGAACGGACAATAAATCCATTTGCTCTTTCATTATTGAAGTCTACTCCATATCGTATAGGTGCATTTTTACTATTGAAAATGGTTCAAATTAAATCAACAAATTATTAAAATATCTTTAATTCAACTTAATATTTGTTAAAAACACTTTTAATTCAACCTCGTCTCACTTTTTAGAGGAATAGTAAATTGTAAATCACGTTATTTCGGTGGCCGTTGCCTGCTTTAAGATGGGTGTTATGCCTGTTTCACGTATACTAAACAGACTTTATGAGAAGACACTTGATGAGTAATTCTCTTGCAGTGGTTTGACTTTTAGGTTCTTTTGATAGTATTTAGGTTGTAAGAGAGATCAGACGTCAGGTGGGAGAAAAACATCCCATTTTTCCTCAGACCTCGCCTGTTCACCTAAGTTGCTTTGTGTTTCAGTTCAGCGTCTTGGTTCTTGCAGTTTGTTTTTTTTTCTTCTTCTTTCCTCTTTGTTCTTTCCTCTTTTCCCGACTTCCTGGATTAAGCCTCATTAGTTTTTCCTGTACACGCACCACACACACCTGCCTCCTGACCACACTCCGTGTATGTCCATGTGTTTTCTGTTCTGTCCTCGTCCCACCTGTTACTGTCTAATCATTTTAACGTCACTTTGACTTTACCTTGCACTTTACCCTAAGTGTGTGTGTGTGTGGTGCAGATGTGCTGAAAGAGAGAGAATGAGCACAGTGTGTGACTTTATAATACTTTTGGAAAAAAAATGAATGTCTGCAAAAGCTTTGGAGAGGTGGATACATCTGGTTATAAATATGCTGAAACACGGTTACATTTAATCAGAGTCTCAGTGGTGTTATTCTTATTACTCTATGGACAAATCTCCCTGGAGTTGTTGTTTTAGATGGAGCTGTTCTTCAAAAGACAAGCTTTTCTGACATTAATGGGAGATATTTTCTGTTTTGCTGAAAAGTTCAGTAAGATGGTGCATCTGAGGTAATGCTATATCATTTTATAACAGTCTTTTTGTAGATTCATGAGCGTTCACACAGAAAGTTAGAATATATAAAATGTCAACTCTGATGCAAGACATTCAAATGCATTGTTAGAACGTCATCCGTATTGTTTTGCAGGTAAGGTTTCACCGACTGTAAAATGTTGCACTCTGTGAATGGGAGAAGTAAGTGGATGCCATTTTGTTTCCTCCAGGACATATATTCCTTAAAACAAATTTCTTGTCATGCATTAAATAAAAATGGGATTGTAGCACTTAAAGAAAGAAAGAATTGTGCCTTTACTCTATCTACATCAAGTAATTACATTTGTTACAAGTAATTCAAGTCAAATCAATGGCTGCTTAGAAACCGTTCAGTCCTTTTTCTGCCGTCTTTGGGAGCGATGCAAAATGGCCACAAGAAGGGTTTGTGACGTTACTTGAAAGCAAAAGGAACTTTTTCAATGTGTGTGTTTCTCTGGAGCAATGTTGGTCACACATATAAACCATTTATAAACCCTTATTAGGCTGGTTATAATGGTTTATGACTCTCTCCAAATGCACTACAGCAGCCCCATTCTGACAAGGCCTACATATATAATCACACACTTATGGATGCATTATATATGTATGTGTATGTACATTATGGCATATATGTGTATATACACAAATATACTCATGTTATGGATTTATTTATGTACTATTAGTATATAAATGTTTTCATATCTATATATATGTATATATATATATGCTGTATTTTTTTCTGTGTATGTGTGTGTGTGTTGTTGCGTGAGCGTGTATGTGACAGACAGTGTGAACGTGTGGTGTGGAAGAGTTTGAAACTTCTATATCCTTCTAGAGCCTTCCTTAATCCACCTTTAACCTATCACCTGGCTTTCCTACCGGTCCCTTTGTACCTCAAGTCCTCCGATATTCATTTATTTAGCCCCGCTTTTTACCCTTCTGTTTCTGAAAAAAACTTTTCCTGTCGTCGGCAGGACTTTAGGAATCAAAAGTCCCACCTCCTAAATAAATATTAGCCCAATAACATTTGAGTAAAATATGAACCTTATCCTGTAGTAATTGAAATCTAAACTACTGAGCGTTGGTAGTGTCCTGGCTGTAGTTTGCCTGGTGTATTTCGGATATATTAACATACATATAAGGACAAATATTTCACATTATCATCATTATATATTTTCACATTATCAGCATCTTCAGGAAGGTTCCACATTTTACATTATTTTAATTGCAGTGCAGGGTGACATTGATAAAATAAACCTCTTGTAAAGCGCTGTATTTACCCTACTCACAGATCATTTTATAACAGGACTCAAACCTATTCTGAATACGAAATACTGTAAATATACTATAGCAATGTATATTCGTTGTACAAAGCTGTGATCCTTTATCATGGCAGATTTATTGATACTTAAAAGCTAATAATTGTTGAAACCAAACAGCAGCACTCAGCATTGCTAGATGAGGAATGATTGTACGATTATTTTGAGAAAAATCATTGCACGTGAGTCGTAACCAAAAGATTTGCACTTGATAAATATAAGACTGGCCTGTACGTTACTGTATTCAATATAAAAGAAACAACATTTTTGATTTGTAAAAAGGATGAGATTAATGGTTGATCAAATTTGGTCAAATTAATGACAGCTGTACTCGTGAGTTGTGTTCATCACAACCATGAGCAGAAATGC
>JAPQRN010000026.1:1130316-1157525 GCA_037367275.1 Coranthus polyacanthus
GTGTGTGTGTGTGTGTGTGGGAGCGTGTTGTAGTGACTGACAGTGGTGTGCTTGCAGTGACTGCATCTTATGGCCATCTGCTCTGAATAAAATAAATGTTCTATACAAACTGCTGTTGTGTTCTGGAGTCAACTTTGTACTTCCGAGGTCGTCCTGCAGGGGGCGACACGTGACTGATATAATCCAGCACACACTACTCACAGACACATTACTCTGACACAGGTGTTTCCTCTCACTGTGGCCGATGACGTCTCGGGGCATGTAGAGAATTTGCTTGGTTGGGAGCTCTGTGACTTCTCTTTTAGCAGCTACAATGTTTGCGAATATTTCAAGAAAATGCGATTAAAAAAATGTGTAATTACGTAACTTTTTCAGATGACCTTGAGCCCCATCAGTAAAACAAACAAGGTAAGAATCCATCACTTTTTGCATGCAGTGCCTCCAATGAAACACCCCCAAAAAAAGAAAGTTTTGTTGGGTTTTCAAGGTGTTTATGTCTTAAAGAAAAGCCCCGCGTATTTTTTTATTAGACGTAGAATATAATTTACACTGGAAACTGTTGAGACATGTCGCTACATATGATGAAATCACCATTTTTGATTTGACATATTTAATCATGCCTCACTTGGTGGAAAGACACATAGGCCGTAGGTTCGATGCCCCACCCAGGCCCACGTCAGGTCATCTTCTGGACCTTCAGAAGGCTGTTTGAGGGTTCAGACGTGTTGAAGACATTCAGTTGTGATGCTTAAGGTCAGGGTGAGGGACTAGAAGGGCCCTCCCAGAGCACATACCTGCACCAAGTACAAGTCTTGGAACTCAATCAGTGTTTTATTTGTTTTAAAATGGATCTGCGCTAAAATGTAATGTCTTCGTCCTTGGCCCATGACCTTCTGTCATGTTTCATGAATCAGTGCAGTAGTTTTTGCATAATCCTGCTGACAGATGGATGAGGTTGATCACATTATCTCCTTGTGGAACTACCCACAATGTTATTTGACGTCAGTGTTTGTGTTCGAGGCTGAGACGCCTCAAAGAGGAAGTTTGAGGTCATTAGTGAATCACAGTCATAGTCAGAAACCCCACAGACATGCATGGAGTCACACTCATACACGTTACATTTCTTATCAGAAAGTGCATGCATTTTTTAACACGAGGTCATAGGAACCTTACAGTAATGTTTTTTGTGAAAATATGATAAAATGAGTAACATATGTGACTAATGACTAAAAATAGTGTAAGAAAATCTTGTGCAGTGCCTCATACTTTGACTTATTTGGAAACCGTCAAGTGTGACCGCGGGTTAGTACTCACCTCAGCTAATACCTGGACACTTTGGACATTAACCCATTTAGACCTACAGTCACTGTCTTAAAACTCCACAGCTTTGTCAACGTTCACTCCAGTCTTAAAGGTAAAAATACACAAGTGCTGCACACAGTCTTAAAACGTCATACTCTGTCTTAAAGATTAAAAAAAAAAAAAACACATTGCATTCTGTCTTAGTGGGTTAATAGCAAAATCTAGTACAAGAATCCTGAAGTCATAGAGCATTAGAACCTCAACTGTGTCTTTAAATACAATGAGCTGAAGGAGTTTCATCAATAAAACAAATCTGATCAATACGAAGGCTGAGCCGCTGTCAAAACAGTTTTATTGATCATTGATCAACTCAGGCTTACATTGAATACAAGTATACAAGAAATCACTTAAACTGTGACCAGTGAAGACACTTCTTCTCTTCTTCTTCTCTGCCGACCTTACCAAGGCTAAAATGTGCACTGAAATCAAAGCTAAAAAAAAAAAAAAAGTGTTTAAATTTGGATGTACAAACAATCATCCCAAATTCATTTAGTCAAATGTGGCCCAATGCAGATATTTTACTACTGCTACAGACTATTCAACCCAATATGGGTTCTCAAATATTGATAGACTTTAGCTCAATGGCACTTCTCTTCATTTGTCTGTGGGAATCGAAAGGTTAATTTCACACAGTCTATGAGCTGTTGCAGATGGAATCTAACAATCAGTGTGAATGTGTGCTTACAGTCATTAGAACGGAGTGGAGGGAGACAGGAAGAGGGGACAAAAACAGAACCGTTCCAGTTTTTCTAACTCTTCATCCACACATATGGCACTCTATGAAACATGGACACAAAAGCAGAGACATACATGCACACAGTCGGAGTTCCCCTTTTGCTGTCCCTCTCTGTTATGTAGGCCAGTGTGAGTCATTGTCACGGGCACAGGTCCAGGCTCGGCACAGTCTCTTATTTTACACAACTGTACAGGGGGAGGAGTGACTCTGAGGGTTTCAGCTCTATTGTGGCACTAATAGAAAACTCACTCTACAGGTCTGTCGTTCTGCTTCAAGTCTTCACTTAGGAACGGGGATGTAGAAAGGCTGGTTTCACAGGGTGGAACCGAGTGACAACACACCAGACAAACGGAGAGAAATGTGTTCTTACACTGGTCCACGATGATGTGTGCGCTTTTTTTTCAGTCTAGAACCGGAGAGGACAAAGCCTCTTCGTCAAGACATCGTCGGCTAAAAAACAGAAATGTGTTTATTTTTTCTACAGACTGTTAGTATATGAGCTGATCTGAGAGTGGCGTTAACGCTTCATTGCCAGGGTTCATTTTGTCCAGATGTGGACTCAGAAATGAGGTTGCCTTGTTTTTGAATCAGTTTTTGCATTCGACTGTCTACACACCATTAAATCCCAGTACATCTAGTTGTAAATCTGATCGATGAACGCTATTCCTGACTGGAGCTCTGTTCCATCCCACATACAGATACAGTCCAACATTTGTTAAACTACACCATAATGTAGCTGGATTTGCCAGCAATTATATTATGATAAGTATTCTACTATATTTTTAGTAACAAACTGATGAATATGTTAAAACACCCTTCTATCAGCATACTGACTCTTTCAGGTACTTTTGTCACTTTTCCAGTGTGAACAGTCAGATTGGGCATACAACTTTTACGTCACTCTAGACTGATATTTACCACAACTCTGTCAAATCTGTCTCTCTCTTCATCCTCAATGTCATCTGATCCTAAACTCTTTAGCTTCACATCCACTTATAAATAAAACCATAAGCAGTGGCCTCCATCAGATTCCAGTGTGACCACTTCACACCGGAATGTGATATCGGCCACATTGGAAATAAGGCAAACAAAATAATCAGGTCTGAGCAATAAATGTGGACTGCAGTGTGAGTGTGGCCTTAGTGGACAAGCTGTGTTCCAGGTGCATACAACTCACTGACTTTAAGTGAGATGCTGCATAACATCAGCTCCAGGGTTAACGTTGTGTAGATCGCCCGACATTTGACCTCTAACTTCTCAACAAGTGCAACACAAATTGAGCAACTGTGAACAGACAATTTAACATAAAATGAGTAGTGATATCCACTCTGTGCAGCTGCATCCTGGGTATTTGGTATAAATCTCATGTGCTGTCACTCGCTGACAGTGGAAACCAGCCTTTAGACTTACTTTAGCAGAATATTTATCAGGCATCATCAGTTTTAAGTGGTCGGTGTCCACAGGAAGCAGGCAGGACCATGAGAAAAGTCTGCAATAACCCATAACCAGCATATTCCAGTCTGCTTCCTGCAGTGAGTAGAGGCTGGTCCATTGGAGTGTGTTCATCGGTGCAATGTTAAGGCAGCTCATCATGTTTTGCCCTGTAATGCACTGGCGATGAGATCACTGAGGAGTGTGACCCAGAGCAGTCCCCCTGACCCGGACCATCAGGTCCAGGTCTCTGAAGTTCTCAAAAGCAACACATAGTAAAACCGTTCTGATGCGGCTCGGTCCTGAAGTGGCAGTTACTGTGGGTCTGTTAAATCACAATCAAAGAACAGTGTGGAGCAGGAGATGCCGTGGAAAAGGTTAATGGATCCGTCTGACACACAGAGATGTGACACTGACTGGACTGTTGTTTGTTTAGCATGTCCACACCTGAGACACAGAGATAAACACAACGTGTTAACTTTAAGTTAGAAAATGAAGGTATTCATAGAAGATACAAAGAGAAACCAAATGAACCAGAGGGACAGATCAGAGGTATTATATCATCATTAATGAACAACATTATTATTAACAAAAGCTAAAGATTAAAAACTAAGACTAAAAAACTAAAATTTGCAGTGAAAAAATTATTCTGTTAACTGAAAGTTTTCCAAAACACGAAAACTAAAAAACTACAATGAACAATGCAACACGAAATAACACTAAATAGAACTACAGGTAAAATCTGCATAATTTCATCTTGTACAAATAATATGGGATCTCTAATAAACAATGGTTTTGTTGATCATATTTAATGTCATGCATTTTCTCATCCTACATTTTTCAGCTTCTATATAAAATCAAGGCGTTCCTCATAATGCATGCACTCTTTAAACTAAACTGAAAGGCTAAATGAAATGTAAACTTCTGAAAATGTCTGTAACTCTGGAACAGACAGCCTGACAGACAGGCGGTTGAGGTGTGTCGTACCTTGACGGTGCTGTCCACGGCTCCAGAGAAGAGGCGGCCTCTGGAAACAGCTAAAGCCGTTACGCTGCCCTGGTGTCTCAGCAGCGTCTGGGTACAGATCATGTTGTCCATGCTCCACACCTACAAAAACACACACAACAGTCAAACTGTGTCTCGGTCACACAGTCACTATCTTCTCTTCAATACAGTACATTGTTTTGTTAAATATGTTAATGAATGACTGGTTTGACCCAGACAATCCATTTAGCCACACATTGTCAACTTTTTTGGATTCTTCGCATCAGAGTCAAAATCCAGTATCAGCTGTAAATAAGCCTGAGACACTTCAACAAACATCAACAGCAATAAGGAAACTGTTCAATAGTTTCACCTAAATGCACAGTATGTCTCCTCTACCGCTAAGCTTTAGTCTGTTAGTACTTTTCACATTGAAAGCCCTCAACATCCACAATGCATCACTTGTACACTCAGAGGGGACTCTTAGCTTAGTAAATGGGATATGACGCCATCGACAGGCGACCAAATGAAACGTACTGTAACAGTGAAGAAATTAGGGATTTTCCTGAATTGTAACATCGTTGGAAACATTTGATATAAGTACACGAGTCAAGACAATATAGAACAAAGGTGGATTTTAGATATTTTAATCTGGAAATGCATTAAAGCCCATAAAAATTCTAATTTGTAATCACTTTAAAACACACACACACCCTGAACAAACTGCTGTGTTCTTTATTTACCTGTGTGCCTTGTTAAATAAAGTGCTTAAATTCCTTTTTTCACCTGGTCTTCAATGGTGTGTATTTTTTTGATGGGCTTCCTGTAATGTTAATATTTTGATAAATAGCTGCTACCAGTGGTTCACTGAAGATGGCGAGAGTGAGCATCCCTACCAAGTGCCCCTTTAAAAATGATTCATTATTGATATTGACTGACATGAAACACCATTTTTTAAGATATATCACCCAGCTCCTGCTGGAAAGCTGCTGTAAGACTTATTAACTCCAGTGGACATGACTTTTTTTGTCCTCACCCTGAGCGAGCGGTCATAGGAAGCGCTGAACACTTTGGTCTGGTCAGGAGTGGAGATGACGGCGAGAGCATAAACTGTTCCCACGTGGCCCGTCAGGGTCCGCACCTGCTCTTTAGACTCAATATCCCACACCTGCAGAGGACAAACGGGACCAACACGGAATCATACATATGTGTCAACAGTTAAGGTAAGTGAATACACATTGTAGTTCACATTTGAGACACACATTTTGATTTTGTACATGAGACAGGAATGTGTCCCTTACATGGATGAGGTTTTCGTAGGTGCCACAGACGATGTGGTGGTTGGTGACGGCGATGGAGTAAACGCTGCCCCCGCTGGTCTGCAGGACATGGACGCACTCCAGGGAGCGGATGTCCCAGATCTGGAAGGGAGACAGAGAGGAGAGGGGGGATGTAGGTAAAAAAAAAAAGACACAGGAGGATCTTTATGCTTTTACAGTGAGTGAGTGTCCACAGAACCATGGGAAGACACAGATAAAACACACAAACAGTTATCAGCAGTGGAAAAAGTGAGTCACTCCACAGCTGCAACTTCTCAATTTTCATCTCCATGACAACACACGGTGAAACGATGACTAACTTAACCAGCTGCACTATCAGTGCTGACATAGGCCACAAAGTGTCGTCAAGACAGAGACAAAACTCAATAAGGCCAACTATTTCTATCAGCAAAATACTGAAAAGTGCAGAAACACTTATGACTGATGATTAAAACAAAACAATCCTCTAGGATCTTTGTAGTTACTCTGTCAATTATTTAATGGCTAAAATGTTCAAAGAGATGTTTTTCACTGAATTTTTGGCAACATTAGTCACAGCAATTTTTGCAGCAAATCATGTTTAAACGACGTCTCTGTCTAAGTGCTGGCTGGAGACTGACTGTTGTGCTTATTAGCATCATAAACGCTTCATCCGTGCTTTCATCTCCCTCTCCTCATTCTTCCGCAGACGTCCCAATACGTTCCTAGAGACGCCACCTCTGCCTCTGCTTTCCTTTCTGTCCCTTCTCTTTATCTCTGCACAGATTCCCTGAGGTAGTCATTAGTGACCAACTCCACCAGGATGGTCTCACACAAAGTAAGGAAGTGAAGGAAGGAGACTTTAGAAAGAGAACACAGCACCCGATTACAGACCAGATATCTGATTGGCATTACATGCATTGACCTAGCTTCACGCATGTTTACACACACAACAGGTACTTCAACTCGCCATGTATCAACTAGAGACAGAAATTGATACGATTTTATTGACACTAGTACCATTACAAATTCTTCTTATTGGTGCAATTCTTTACTGATTCCTGATCATTTCCCTGTGAAACAAAAGTAACCTGCACAGGTTTTCGGAGTCAGTGCAGCTGTATAATTATTCACGCGTCTGAACACAAGTGTAGAAACAGATTAGAGAGAGGACATGCATGTGACGTGTGTAAAAGCTCCCATGTTTGACGTCACTGTTCTGAAATGCACAACGGTCAGAAAAAACATGCTGGCACCAACATAAGCTCATACAATCGTGATGGATTGGACAATTAAGCCTGTCACAATTATTGCACAATCACCTTCTCACAATTATTTGAGCTCATTTTGCATGATCATGATAATCAGCTCCACTTAGTGGTCTTAAAAAACAGCTGGATGAAGCAGAAACAAGGATATCCTATTTCATCACTAGGTCTACATTATTTTCCACCATTTGAGATTTGACAGACACCTCTTTATTGACATCATGTCGATGCTCCCCCATCTCCTCGAGGTGCTTGACTTCTATCGGTATCTGTCAGTATTAGTCATTTCCTTGTATATTTCAATAATAGGCTTCATATTTTCTTATATCTGTCGTATGCATTTCTGTTTAGCAGGCCTAAAGGGCAAACAGAACTTTTTATTAATGCATTCCAGCATTCAATGCCAATAAACGGTCTTGTTCTTCATTAGGTGTACTGTATGTGTATAAATAAACTATTATTAGGTTTATACTACACTATTGGCATGAAATGAAAACAAAAAGACATTATATTATTTTTATATTCATGCAGCAACACCAAAATGAACTCAAACCCTGCTCAGCTGTAGGACCTCCGACTCTTCATTGTGCTGCACTTCAGGACAGCGTACAGACTGTATCCGAGTAGAAGTGACTCACCTCGGCAGGTCAAAGGAAGCAATCACTTGTTTGTGTGTGTGAAATACTCAAATCCACCGTTCCACCTACCTTGATGGTCTGGTACGAGCCGCTGTACAGGTGGTTCTGGGAAGCCACCAGCGCTCTGACCCAGTGATTCAAACCAGTCAGCTCCTTCTTCAGCTTCAGCTCTGTACCCACAATGTCCCACACCTACACACACACAGTTCATAAAGGTGATGATTCCATTTATACTGGACACAAATGTTGACACACATACAGGAAGTCATGACTATCAACATACCACAACATAAGCTGAAATAAAAAACTGATTTTCAACTATTGCACACACACACACACACACACACACACACACACACACACACACACACACACACACACACACACACAGAGCTGGAGTGGATACACAGATGTGCAAACAGTCCACGCATGATGTCACTGGGCTGAAATAGAGAGAAGCTGTTGAGTTGTGGGAGGAGGAGGCAGAGCAGAGTTGGGTAAGAAAGGAAAGTCCCTGTAAGAGTGATGACATCACATCACATCCACACAAGACCACAGTCCACAGTCACCCCACTTCTCTTGTTCCACTGTGACCAGGAAAACAAAGACAAGGCTATCACTTCTTACTGTCCGACTCCACAGTTTTATAACCTTCTGAGTCAAAACTAGCAGAACTGGTCACTGCTAAGCACACCCAGTCACATCATTTAATCGTTACATCCTGGACCTTTTTTTCTTTCTATTGAAATAATCTTTTCTACATTTTAAAGGGGCTATCTGCAATAAATCCACATCAAAACATTCAAAAATTAACTGAAATGATCAGAGTGTGAAGAAATACAAATTTTGATGTTATGTCCAAACATGTCAATGTAATGTGTTGCAGAGATATCTACTGAAGTTACCGTGCTAACCAGCTAACTCTAGCCCATCCCATCTCGTGTTGTCCAGAGGGCTTATTCTAAAATCTTGTCAATGGATGGACAGGTAGTCTTACAGAGAAACAGTGAATGCAACACTGGCTGAAGCAAGAGCGGATGTTATCACGAATATTATCACCACCACCACAGGTTCCCAGCAAGAAACCACGTTTAGCAGCAAAGAAAAGAAGTGATAGAAATAGAAGCAAAACGTGAGTTAGCGCTGCTATTGCTTAGGTTTCTTTTAGACTGTTACGTTGGCTATGTAGCAACAGTTTATAAAAGGCAGCTAACTGTATAATGCAGGGTTTTACCTACCATTGTAAGGCTTAGGTGCAGCGTTCAAGCCATTTTGGGCACTACCTAAGCCAAATTAATGTACAATCAATGTGAAAAGCATTGAGACTAAATAACCTTTTTCAGATCTAATGGATGTATTTAGCAAGTTCTGTCTTGGCTTTTAGGGTGGTGTTTTTTTTATTATCTGTTCTAGCTTTTCCTAATTTTTGTACACAGGTATGGTAATAGTAATTGTCTAACATGATGTGAAATTGTAATAGTAAAATATATGTATATTTTTAATTCTAAGGCAGCTATTGACAACACAAACCATAGTGAAAAACCTTATACCTTAAAGACTTGAGAAAAATTGAGCTAAGCTATAATGTAAACGAGTCAAGCTGGTATCACACTTGAGGTTTATAAGGTAGCGGTGTTATCTTGATTGTCTCTCAGAAATTCAGCAGTTTGGCACCGGACATCAACACCTGGTAAAATGTTGACACTTGGGAGTTCATTTTTTAATCTTCATCTTACAGATTGCCCCTTTAAAAATATCTAAAAAGGAAGTCAAGCTCAGTTAAAAGGGGGGGAAAAAGATGCATCAACACAAAACTAACGCTGTACCTTAATGGCCTTGAGGGAGCCGCTGAACAACATGTTGTGGGAGGAGACCAGTGTGCATACTGGGTTGTCATGGGCACGGATTGTATTAACTTTCTGCAGGGTCTGGATGTCCCACACCTAACACAAGACGATAACAGACAAACATCATTTCTGTTGCTCAGAGTGTGCAGGTTTGGCTTTAAAACATGAAGCAGGGGTAGTGGAAGTTACTTACAATGATGGTGCAGTCGGCAGAGCCACTGTATAGCCGGTTTCTATGGAAACGGAAATAATAGAGCTGAGTCACGCTTTGAAGAAGGGCCGGTCATTTCCAGATGTCATGTATCTGTTGATCACAGTGTGTTTCTGCATGTGTGTGTATTATTACCCCTGTATACACAGAGCCAGTACGATGCCATCATGACCCTCGAGTGTTTTCTGACACTTGTAGGTGGTGCAGGTGTCCCACACCTGAGGGGAGGAGAAGAAGCATGCGTATCATCATTTAGATTTGTTTTTTTGTCGATCTTTAGGGATATTATTAATTTCTTCCAAAAGTGGTTTCCAATATTATAATTTCTTTAGATTAAAATACAGTTATTATTCCTGATTTTCAATACAACACAGGATTGTGGGTGGAAGTTATTAGACTTTTTGGAAGTGGGTGGATGAAAGCTGAAAATAGCACTGCGTCAAAAAGCAAAGCCAGAAAGCCTTGTGATGGTGTGGGCATGTTGCAGGTACTGAGGATAAAACGAAACACAGTTTTATCTGCATCCTTGTCGACAGTGGGAGTCAACAAATGCACGAGGAGGCAGGAGGGTGTGAGCTCCTGTCACTTCAGTTCATTTGTGTGTGTTGATGTTACCTTGATGGTTTTATCTGAGGATCCAGAGAAGAGCAAGTCTCCAGTAGAGTAGACACACAGACACCAAACGGGGCCCTGGTGGCCGACAAATGTGCCCTTACACTTGAAGATCTGCTGGGGGTCGTATGCTACGCAGAGATAGGAAAGACTAGGTGAGCATTTTTTCATAGCACACAAGTCTGAAAGCTGATATATGAAGATAAATGTTGGAAGAAAAAAAAAAAAATCAAGAAAGATGGAGAGGGAAAATTGAAAAAGCGGAGAAACGACAGTAATGAGAAAAAAGGGGAGCTGGAGGGTATAAAAAGGACAGGGAGGAGGAAGAAAGATAGAAATTGCTGGAGGATGAAGGTAAGACGAGAGAACACAGCCAGTGATTTTGCATTTCAAATCGAATGATCTTTACAGTCTCTGGAAATGTCAAGGTTAAGCGTCTCATTAATGATCCACAAAAATCTAAGTGAAAATAAATGTTCATGACTATTTGAAAACCTAGCTCAAAAACCAGCTGCATTTTGTTCAAGATTCAAGACTATGTAGGTGTGGTGGCAGATCACGTTTTGATTGGCATCTCCATCAAACAATCTCTGATGGCAACAGTGACGCACAGCTTTGGTGCAAGGGACAACAAGCCCCGTGTTTGAGCCGTGTGATCTAAAGTATTCATTTCAATTGATACTGAATAGTGGGTTAAGAAATGCTTTGCTATCAATATAACTCTTGAGTACATTAGTTAGCATGTCAGTTGAAATGCCCCTATTTGTTCTCAAAGCTATGAATGAAATGCTGAACAATGGTTTTATAACAAGTGATAACTGATATGGATTATTTATGACTGGATGTCAGAATTAAATGCAATATTTTCATAACAAACGTTCAAGCGTAATCACGCTGAATTCAAAGCCAACATCACATTTACAAAAACTTAAAAGGCAATATTTCAAATTTGTATTGAAACTAATTTCTAATGCTTCTTGAATGCTTACTATTAGGTGTAAGACCCTAAATTAGACACTAGATTTATCAATGAATCGATTATTTGTCAACAATTACATTTATTGGTAATTGTCTTGGTAATGAATTAATTCACTTGAAATAAAACAATTCTGATTCCTACATTGTTAAATTTAAATATTTCCTGGTTTCTTTACTCCTCTGTGACTGTAAGCCATAAACCAAACAAGACACTGATCAACATTTTTCACCATTTTCTAACTAATCAATTAATCAAGATTCACTCAAATGTCCTTTTAGCAGGAGTTTAACAAACATTTTCCACAGACAGAGTTGAAGAGGATTTTCAAAGGAACAGACAAAGATACTTACAGCCCAGGATTCCCATGTTGAGCCTGGCGTTTATGTGGGACAGCTCGTCCTGCAGAGACACACTTTTATTGTGGCTGCCTAAATCAACACTTTATTTTCATACAGGCACAGAAGTGCACACACATACACACACACTCTTTCTGTATAGAAGGTGGAGCAGACACTTACATTAAGCATGGAGGCATCTCTACGGAATTCCATCAGGTCCTCGCTCAGTTTGCTCTGGTTCTCATCCAGCACATCTGAAACACAAACAGGCACACGAAGTATGAGACAAAAAACATGCGCTCGGAACATTCTTGCTCATTAGGGTCATAAAAAAACCTTTCTGTCAGTATTTATCCATCTGCAGCAGCAAAACTCCTCTTCTACGTGTGGTGGAGTACAGCAATAAGATGAATTCAGATGAAAACAACCAAGTACCATAAAATGCATGAAGCTGTATCCAGAACCTCTTCTAGTGCACAGACACGTCTATTGAGAAATATATAAATGAATCAAATTGAATTGCAAAAGAAATTAACATTCAGCTTGGCTACAGTGAGTCAGTGTGGCTTTCATTTACAAACCCCCCTTTGTTTGATATTTGGGTGAAGAAAAAGAAAAAAAATAAATAAATGAAATACATGTTTGTTGTTTATTTTTCACCTCCTGAATGTATTCTCGTAAACCAAGTTACGCACAAAGCCGAATACTTGACAAAAATTGGCAACTGAATTAAAAATAAGACTGAATAGAGGATGCTTAACACAATATCACACTCATAAACGTGAATGGATGTGTGTTTTCTTATTTTGGCAGAACACTGTATTTTCTGTGTCAAAAAATATTATGCTCCTAACTAATAACTACTTAGAACAAGCTGCAGGCATCACGGCATCTGTTTCCTGTCAGCCACGGCTGTAGGGCCCCAGAGCCAGACACTAATAGTCCACCTGCTGCAGCAACCTGTTCAGTGGAGCTGAGCAGCTTCCTGTGCAAAGAACCCCCCTAAATACTAGAACTAAGACTGTATTTTTAGCCTCAACCTGTTTGCCTGAATAAGCTGACAAATGTCTTGTTTTGATTTTACCGAATTTGAGCTCGAGGTTCTTCTCCAGCTGATCTAATTTCTCTGACAGTTTGCCCAACATGGAGCGCAGGAAAGCGATGTCCTGGTCCTTCTGGGCCAGAGTCAGCTGCATCTCATGGAACCTGACAGGGTCAAAGGTCAGAGGAACAATTTTGGAAACACAAAGAATAACATGTTAATTATATTGACATACTTTCTTAAACATTTAAAAAAAAATTGATGGCACAAACTAGTCTACCGTATATTGTAATATTTAACCATTTAGCTGTTTAGTCTTGTGATTCATTTCATTAACCATGCAGCTGTTTTATAAAATCCCCTATGTGACAAACTAACAGATGACAACTGAACACAGATCATAATGATGTTGCTAATGAGATGACGGTAGTGAAAGATCCGTTTTCTGTTGCTCACCTGTCATCGGTCTGCTGCAGAAACTCTTTGAGCCCCTCAAATTTACACACCTCCAGGTGGGTCTCATAGGTGTCCTGGTTACCTATGAATGTACAGCTGTCAGAGAGCAGGGGAGAAGCAGAAGGGTATAAGAAAATCAATGGCTGGTGCAGTACTTTTTTTTTTTGCTGAAATCCATGTTAACAAGATCAGGGTTTCTGCAGATTTCAAAAAGTTACATTTAAGGCTTATTTAAGACCTTTTTAAGACCAGTATGAATGGTCTTATTTACTAATACAAGTACAAAAGATATGAAGGATAAAAAAAAATCTGAGTTTTCTTAACCCTGCTCATACTAAATGAAAGTATCACTAACAAACTATTTTAACTCAGCCCTAGCTTCAAATTTGTTGTTTTCAACAGGCACCAAGCGCTACATGTGCTGCTTTTGAGTCAGATCTTGCTCTTGCACTTACCCACCCAAGTTGCTATTGTTTCAATGAGAAAACATGCCATGTTAGTCCACGCATCGTGAAACACTAGCTGGGTGTGCTCCAGTAAATTCTGACACAGTTTGCATTAGTGGTTATTGGTTCCATGTTGGTTTGATTGTTACAACATGATTGCTACAAATTTTTCCCAGAAACACATTTAAAACCAGACTGAAGTTAACGCAACTTCATGAAAGTACCATTAACATAATCTGGTCAGTTTTCAAGACCTATCTAAAAGGCCTAAAATTCAGACTTCTGGACTTTAGAATTTTTCAAAGAAAATCAATGGCTGATGCACAACATTTTTTTGTCATTTGCATACATACATAACATGATGTATGTCTAGAACTCACCCATATTTGGAGTGTGGACATTTGATGTGCTCACATTCTTTGAGGTGAGCCTCCAGGTTCATGGTGAGCAGTGGGGGGCAGGAGGGGTTGTTGGGGCAGCGGACTGGCCTGTAGTCACAGCTGGCCTCATGTTCTCTGCAAATGTAATGAGTGGTATTTAGAACTGACTTTTCTCCTTTTCATTTGACATTGATAGCGTAGCTTTTCTTTCATTCGTACTTGCGTGTGGACAGTTTGATGGTGAACGGGCAGCCTAGCGGGTCCACCTCGAATGCCCCAGGTTTCCCTGCCACTGTGGCATTGGCGGCCGCTGCTCCGCCCGTGCTGCTGCCGGTGGCTCTGCAGCCGTATTTACAGTGGATGAACAACTCACCGATCTGCTCGGCTACAGCGATGTTGTTCACCACAACTGTTAGCTTAGCTGCATCCACTGGGCACTTATCTGTGAGAACCACAAACACAACAGCACAAATTTTATTAATATGCCACTGTATAATCCCAGGTTACAATACTTACTGAAAACTAAGTGTTAAAAAAACATTTCGTTTAACTGAAAAAAACAAAAAAAAAACAAATGCATGATGTACCAATCGTTGGTAGCCTACTAATCTAAACAGACTGGTTTGTCTCAGTAAGCCAAATTTTTTTGATAAACTTTTTATTCTAAACTCTCAGCAGAATCTTTCCTTGTTCTTTTTCATATTTACTAGACTAATGTGTCCCTTACATGGAACACATTTATTGTTATTAAGTATTTTTTATTGCCTTCTGAGCTGAAATCTAATTTGAATAGCCTGGATGATTCTGAACTTTAAACATAGAGGCCTGGGTTTTGTTCTTATTTCTCTTTCTCTCAGAAATCTTTTCAAGCTGACAGTCAGTTCTGACGGTTCTGTTGGAAATCTGTAGTTCACAGGAGATAGATCTGAGCTCAGATTCAAATCTATTGCCATTATACTTCCTTTAAATTGATTCTACGTGAATTATGTGATTTTACATTTAAATATAAATTTTTATAAGATACAGTCTGAAGAAGGAAAAAAAAGCAATTAATTGTGATTAAAAATTGTGTGATTAATTTTATTAAATCGATTGAAAGCCCTTAATTAAACCAATGAAAAATGCAAAACTATTACAATAAACTTGGCATGTTAAGACACTTTGAGTCGTACCTGAAGTCAAGGCACATCGTCTGCAGAAGGTGTGCTGAGGAAGGAGAAAAAACAGTTCCTTATTATGTATTTTAACACATCATTTTCTTATGAAGAACCACTGAACACACCCTTCAAGGATAATATCACAATTATTAAATTGTGATATAAGCGTCAAAGGAAAAACTGTTCATTTAAACAAGCTTTTCAGATGAGTGCAGTGAAACAAAGGGAGAAGAGCATGAGAAAGACAGAATAAAGCAGACGGTGGAACTGACAGACGTAAACTTACCCCACATGTGGTGATGACAGGGTCCTTAAAGACATTACAGCACAGCTGGCAGCACAGTTTCACCGACGGCTGCTCAGCAAACACTTGCGGCTCCTGCAAGTAAAGTCACTAATATTGTTACTTTGCTCATTTTGTTGTGTGTGTTCAGCTCTAAAAGCATCCTGTCATTGTGTTTTCATGCTTGAAAGTGACTTTGCATCTGTGCATGTGGGTGGAAATGTGAGTACGGTGAGAGCCGTTTGTCGTACCGTGTCCTCCTCCTCTTCGTGCAGAGAGAAAGTGGAGCGCAGGGACATGTTGGACTCTGAGTGGAGTGATCGGACTGAGATGGCCGAGTCGGACCTCCGAGGGGTTCCGATGGGAGGCTGAGAAGGGGGAGGAAGCACTTAGGGTGAGGATTGAAACTAACAAATTTCTAAAAAAGAGAGCCGTTTTATAGACAGAGTTTTAAACATGAAGTGTGTTTGTGTGTACCATTCCATCGTCATCATCCCGGGGGGAGTAGGTCAGAGTGCTTGAGGAGGAGGGAGTTCTTCTATGCTGCTTGTAGGTGCTAGACCCTTCTGCTAAAAAACATATAAAGGCAAACACTTCAGAAAAAAATGCAAGAATAATGAATTATTTTCATGACAAAAAACAATACATAAAAATAGAAAGAACAGAAAGAAAAACACGTGTGCAGAGTTTACACAAGACTTTTATGTTGACAGTCAGTTTGGCTGTTAATATTCCAGAATTACAGCCATATGTGGAGTCAAGCTAAAATGCAGCTTGCGTGCGTGTCACATATCTAGGTGCAACATGAGATACGCACAGTCCTTTTACACAGAAATGGTTCATAAAGTGGCTATTTTTTTATTCAAACTAGCAGGATACGGAAAAGGCCCATACCTTATTGGCAGCTGTGAGAATTTCAATTATTATGCACCATTTCCTGTCACCTGCATGCTTTGATAATAGCTGACAAGAAAGACTTAATTAACAGACTGAATGACAGGAACATTATAAAAGTTATGATAAATGATAAAAGAAAAGACAAGAGCTCAGTGATGATGATTCATTGTCAACTCCCTCGTGACTCTGATGGACATTTATTTTTCCAGTGTCAGCTGGCGGCTGTTTAGTAACTTTATCCCTTACATAGTCTACTGTAGTGTGCAGATGTTAACTTACCCATATTATGAACTCGGTGAAAAACTGAAGACCCAAGACAATCCCAAAGCTAAACTCAACATCTTGTATTGGCTATGACTCACACATGTCACACATGACATGTTTGGTTATCGATATACATACCAGCAAGTGTTGTAGTCAAGACCACCAAAACAGAGACCAAGTCATGACCCAGAGTGTATCAAGACCAGACCAGATACACAGCAAAGTCAACCAAGTTTTTCGAATAGTTAGTCAAGAATATTGTATGATTGATCTGGTACAATATGGCCAAACCATTTAATATTTTAGTTTTTGAGACCAGGCTTAAGACAAGACTGATGTCAAGTATTACAACACTAATACCAGCTTCTTACAGGTGGCATTTACTGCCTAATGTAAACAATGTGTGTGTTTGTGTCACCTTTAGCTCCAGCAGCCACGGCTGAGAAGGCAGGACCGAACGAGGCCTCCATCCTGCTCTGCAATGAAGAAAAGCAGCATGGACTTACATAACCTGTTGTTCTAAACAAATTATTACGACAAGAATACAGTGCAGCACAAGTTTCATCTGTCTACATGTTTATTCTCTCAAACTGTGCTGACTTTCTTTCCTTCTCACAATAGTGTCTCTCACCCCGTTGCTGGAGTCTGCTGGGGGGGTTGAGGGGCCGCTGGGGATGGGTGCTGTGGCTGGTGCCGCTGCTCCTTCGGAGTATTGGTTGTAGTGTGATGTTTTAGCACTGCTCATTACCCGGAGAATACACACAAGGATACACCAGCAGCTTATTAAACTGCTAGGCCTGGAAAGAAGAGTGAGAGGAAAGCAGGGCGTTAGAAAAAGAAGAGAGTAGGAGAAGGATGTTGTGGCACAAACTGTAAAAAACTAATAAGCCTGGTGCTTTTCCTCCACAGAGCACTGCAGGGGCCTGAGGATAAATCCATACTGATAGGCATAAGTTGGCTTTATGTTTTAACGGAGACAGAGAAAAATACACCCACACTTGGCCAAAGAAATGTTGGCAACTGCCAGCAGCTCCAGTACAGCCGAAAACTCCCTGATGAGAGGCGATGCAGGGAGAAATATGTGCATCACAGAACTGGTACAGTGGAGTTACTGTTGGTGAACGGATGTCTGACCCAGTTTGTTGGCTTTAGGCAACACAATCAAATATAATGACTCCACCTCAGTCATTACAGCAGAAATGCCTTTTTGTTCAGCTGGTTCAGCTGGATGGGTAGTTTGTAGTTTACAGTGTATTGTGTGACTGTAGAACAACATCTATTGTTTCCTATGATGTGCTATCATTTATTTCATTGTGTTGTAAATCACTCCCTTTACTGCAATATTTTCCCTCATTTTGATGACACTTTGTGTTCTTCCACATGGCACAGATGCTGGCAATGTCTTGATTACTTGTTATATTTTATATATTTATACTGTTAGCTAGTGCTCACTGATAATCATATTTTCAGCATGATCGTGATATGAGCATGTCCGATAAACACAATGCAAAAAACTGTATCACGAATAAGAAAAAATCGTTTTATTTGCACACCATGCACTAACACTCAGCCTGTGAACATTTGGCCAATCAGACGACACCCCAGCTAGCTGTCAATTAACCCCACATTAATTGGTGTAAACTTGGTATTGACTACAAAGTTAGATGGTCAATTTATTGTACTTAACTTAACCCTAACCCCTGCAATACTGAAAAAATGTTATGGCACATCTCAGATTTTCCTAATACTGTTTAAGACTTCTTTGGCTGCTATAGTTTAAACGTGAAAGTGTTCAGTGTTTATATTTGGTATTTAATGTGTCAATATTTATTGATACATATTATGTTTGGTTTTTATATTTTTGATCGTGATTTTTATTTGCAAATATAGCTGAAAAGTGTTACTGTTTTCTATTTACTTTTTATATTTTTAGACATTAGATATTTGAGGTTTTGTTACGTGCTTAATTGAAATTTTTCACAAGGGTTCTATATAAATGAAAATATATATACATTTTCCTTGATAACCAAACAAATAGACACAAAATGCAAATCACAACATATCCACAATAATCTCAATACAACTGTTTCACTAAATTGTCCAGGCCTAATATTAAATTACCTATTTTGAGATATGAGATTTGAGTCATATTGTACAGCTCTATATGGGTGTTACGGAAAACAACAAGCTGAAGACAGATTCAGGTCAGCAATGTTGAATACAGGAAGTTCAAAGTTCTGCCAATTAGAAGTAACACAGGAGCAAACGTTATCAGTAACGATGGGCATACTTCATACTTTAGTCACACACTTCAAATCGTGACTCAAAACACACCTTTTCAAACTACCATGCTAGCTGAACCTACCATTGGTTACAGTCAATTTGCCACTCCCTTGGTTTTTAAATCAATATATTACATTTCTTTTTTTGTTTTACTCTATTGCATTGTTTGTTTTATATTGTGTTCGATACACTGTTGTTGTTTGTTTTTGCACTCAAAGGTGAACTTGAGTGCTTTAAAAGGCACCTATAAATAAAATGTATTATTATTATTATTATTATTATTATTAATGTTGTGATGTTGCTTAAATGCTTTGACAAGTAATATTTTTATATAACTATCAAATCTGTTTTCTGAAATCTGCACTAGTTCTCTCACAAAAAGCTCATTCTTAACACAACATTGCTCCTAAAAATGGTTTGTGTTCCTCAGTTTGACAGTTGCCAGTGAGGAAATGTCAAATGTCAACGTATTTACAGATACATACACATGTTAAGGCACAGACTGAGCAACAGCTAAATACAGGAAGTTTACAATTGTAGAAATGACTGGTTTCATTTATATGTCCAGCTGTGCAATAAACAGCCACACACTGAAGTGTTTTGGCATTCTTATTGGAGTTAATCATTCTACAAAGACATACACAAAGCTGAGACAGCAGGGGAAAGACGCGAGCAGCTTGAAGGAAGAAGGCAACGCTGAGTCCAAGTCTTATCAAGACTTTTATGACGGAAACTGAACAGTAACTAGCATTTACAAAACCCTGACCAACATGGGAAAAGGTGGGAGGGAGGGAGCAACGCAGAAAACAATGGGAAGAGGGAGAAGTGACGGCCAAAAAGCTGTGACCCGAACAACTAGCTACTGATGTAAACACATAGGCATGCGGACTGTCAGCCTGTATGGTTAACAGGCTGCAGAATCTGCCAGCGAAATTAACCAGGACCTCTAATCCGCTGCAAAAAGGAGTCACTGGCTTTATTCACGAGCCAGGAGATTCCCGTAAAGACGAGAGGAGCCTCTAAAGGGGGGCGGAACACACGCACGGACGGACGGACGCACGCACATACACACACAACGTAACAAAGTTGAATACTGACAGCTAGCTAGCTAAACATTCAAACACAAAAGATGCGACTACAACTCTTTTACACGTGTTACCTACTGTAAACAACGTGTTAAAAGTCGATTTCTCATTAACAGAAACCGTGTTAACAACCGTTTCGAACTGCGATAATTAGCTAGCTAAAGTGGCTTGTTTGCTAGCTTAAGTTAGCTACTGTCATATTCTAACAGCAATCACTGCTGTTAACGCTCTGTGGCAAATTCTGTTTATCGCTAAACGAATATGTTCGTTATTCTGTTGTCAGTAAGACAGTTACTTTAAAAAAAATGCCGTGTTTCAATGTCTTCTTACCATGATTTTACCAACAGCGCAGCTAGAAGTCTGCAGACGAATTCCTAAATCTTCTCTCTCCAGCCCCCTCGCTCTCGCTGCCTCGCATACACACAGCTAAATTGCAGCGGAGGATTCTGGGGCATGTAGTAGAATGCGTGCCGACGTCCCTTGATGACTGAGCTTTTCTCCGCTGTAGGACTATACTACCCACAAGCCACGTCGTCGAGCTGTCATTGGGCACGGTGCTGTCAGTAAATTTCGCAAACCAACAGGAAACGCGTTATTCCCAAATACATCTACATATGCTCCGGTTTAACTCCGCTATTGGTTCTCCCGGATGCCGAGCTATCATGCGACAGACAGCGTCGCGTTTTTACGGTGAGCGCACGTGCATGGTGGTGTGATCGAGGAAAAGTACCTCAGCATGGCAGAAAAAAAAATGCAGAGATACCCTACAGCTGATACATGCGGCTGTAAAATACTGCATCAGATAGACCAAATGCATCCATTCTTACATGGAATGCTTTGACAATGCACACAAAATAAAACGCATAATGACCGTATCCATTCAGATTTGTATCTTAAAGATGATTATGCACCACCGTGTTGGAAAATGAACTAATGTAGGCAAATTAATAGGGCAGGGGTATGTATAAAAAGATACTGTGCAAATCAGAAGTAGACAGTACAATGCAGGGATGATGGAGTTGAGAGCGAGTTATTTGAAAGATTTTATGAGCTTTTCGTGAGGAGAAGGTTGGGTTACAGTCAGTAAGGGGTAAGGGAATCAGTGATGAAAAGCACCAAGCACATTTACTCAAGTACTAAAGTGCAGTTTTGATGCAGGCCTATTTGTATTTTACTGGAGTATTTCCATTATATTTTACACCTCCACTCCACTACATCTCAGGGGGAAATATTGTACTTTGTATTCCGTTATTTGAGATCTTTAGTTACTTGTTACTGTTAGGATGAAAGTTTTACACAATTGATAATATAACAAGCTTTTTTAAAAAAAACAATGCATTATTAAAAATTAAACCGTTGTGTCCAACCCTTTTGTCTTCTGACATCTTACAAACACCAGTGTGTAGTCAGGCTCACACTTCAGATGTCTATGAGTTGTTAACAGCTCCGCCAAATAGTGCTTTTTCCCCTCTAAGCTTCTCACATGGTTTCACTTCAAAGATCATTCAATATCTCACCAAAAACAGAAATGAGAGGGAAAAGTCCACAAACTGAAGACAGCTTTGTGTCTCAGAACTGTGTTTTTTCTTCTTTCCCATTAATCATGTAGTGAGGCCTCAGACTTATGTGATGTCCTTTGTCTATAAAACTGGATGTGAAGCAGTTTAAACTAACACCACCTCCCGTAAATTCAACAGTAACCAGCTGCCACAGCTCTGATGTTTCACTATTAATGAAATGTCAGATGTAATAATCACTCAGCGGAACCAAACCAATGCTTTTACTTCAGTTCTAGCTCCATTTTGCTGATGCACTTTTACTTAAGTAGGATTTTTCATGCAGGACCTTTACTTGCATTATTTTTACATTGCTGTATTGGCACTTAAGTAAAGGATTTGAATACTGACATAATCTGAATGCTTGATGCTGAAGGGAACAGAGGTGGGTTTGAACCTGCTGTATATTAACCCTCTGTACTGTCATTTTCACATGTAGAAAATTACAGTACAAACATGTAGCAAACATGTAGCAGTATATATTTCAAATGTATTTCAAACCTCTGTTTTTTTTCTTCTTTTATTTCTTTATTCCATACTTTAATATAAAGATACCAGCAGATACCTTTGGTGAAAATGGATAATGAGTAGATACCACAGCTGTTATGTTACGTTTTGACCAGAAGAGGGCATTGCTAATCCAGACAGAGGGTTGGACTCAAACCCTCTTGTTTGAGGTTGTCTGTTTTTTCTTAAGTATTTCAGAGATGACAGTGTAAAAACACAGCACGTGTCCAAACAGGATGCAAATTTAACGAAGTACTGACATTACAACTAGAAGATAAAGGAATGTAACTACATACATACTGTACCTGTATGCGTGCTCACCGAGGAACACATGCATATGGATTGCACATTTCTTTCAGGAATGATCAATATGGGTTTTTTTAATGGCTGATTGGCAATTATTTAGAGAGCAGAGAGGCTGACGGCCAATATACAATTCTGATGCCTGTATTGTTGCTGAACTTAAATAAACATTTATTTAACACTATTATGTCTGCATTGTCTCAGTTTAGTTATGTAGATCTGTGTGCAGTGCACTTATTTTCAGTGAAAAAATGGATCAAGCAAATAACTGTCCATAGGTAATCAAAAACATCAACTCTGTATAAGAAAAAGCTGTGAATGAAAAATAAAGTGTTAGCGCATTTAACATCAGCATTTATCAGTAGATAGCAGCATCTCCTTGTTTCTAAAAAAGAACATTTGCGTTCATTTTTTTCAGTTTCTATAGCCCACCAGCCTTGTGAAATAATCGTCCGATGCTGATTATCTCAAAATGACATTTAAATGTCCAGATTAATCGTGCATCATTAACCAAAGCTAATTGAAAATGAGGACACGTCTTATGTGAATAATTGTGTTTAGGATTTTTAAAGGGATATTTACAAGTAACATTTTCTTGGTTTTAAGAGAAAAGCTGGGTGATATAATCTATTTTGTGAGAAAATGTTAAATCTAACAAAAATATAATAAGCAGTAATGCAAATAATCAGTGACATGCCATTCTAAATCGAGATTCATCACTATTCTATAGTGTAGATAGAAGTAGCCGTTGATGTGGTGAAATTTTGGATGAAATCTGTTTTAGTGAAGTCATTCACATCACTATCCCACCATCAACACCGTTGCATCAACACCGTTGCATCAACACCGTTGCATCAACACCGTTGCATCAACACCGTTGCATCAACACCGTTGCATCAACACACATCTCTGTGCAGAAGTAGCAGCCATTGCTTCACGAAAAAAAAAACAGTTTAAAATGTCTTTCTCTTCATCCTTGTCCTCTTTCTCCTCTGCTCATGAATCCACTGCCTTCTGCTGCATATCAATTTATGAATTAAACCATAAACGCTGACTTCAGTGTCCTCCGCGACTTGCATACGACATTGTGCTGTGTGCGACATCTTTGGTGTTGTACTTTTTTAGTTTAATAGCAATTGAATTGAGCACTAAGGCCTGCAATATGGACGTAGATTGTGGAGTCATTTAGTCCTTCAGAGGTTTTACCTGAGTCAAACAAGATAATTAATAATAAAACTGATGATGAATGATAAAACTTTAGTGATTTACAACCCCAAATAATTAATAGTTGCAACAGTATGGAAAATGCAACTTAAAAAAGAAAGTAAATATGCATCCATTCATCACATTCAGGCTGCAACACATTCAAGGAAAACATGAAACAGGAGAAATTTAGGACTAATAATGAGTTAAAATCATGTAATAATGTAATTTGAAACAGGTGATGTGAACAGGTGATCATGATTTGGTACAAAAGCAGCATCCAGGAAAGGTCTAGTCCTTCAGGAGCAAAGATCAAGGATTGACAATTCGTCAACAAATGTATGAGAAAATTATTGAAATGTTTCAAAACAATGTTCCTCAAAGAAAGACAGGAAAGAATTTGGATATATCAATCTCTATGGTGCAGAACAGAATTAAAAGATTCAAGGGATCTGAATGTATTTCGGTGTGTAAAGGTCAAGGATTCAATCCTAAAATGACCCACCTGATCTCTGATCCTGATTAGTGTGATAAACCTTTGTCAAACTCTACAATATGAGTTACATCCGCAAATGCCAGTTATACAGCGTTTTCATCTTTGGTCCAGAGCACATGGCATCTTCTTCCCAAAGACGACCAATATAATGGTTGGTCTGACCACAGTCCAGCCCGATTCTCCATCAGGAGATACAATGAGCGAGAGAGAGATCACAATCCACATTTCCTCTGAGTGATAATCCATCCCAGATGCCTCAGAACCCAGAGAAGTCCACGGCGCTTCTGGACACAGTTAACATAAGGCTTCCTTTTGGCTCAGTAAACTTTGAACTGGCATTTGTGGATGTAACTCCATATTGTACAGCTTGAAAATGTTTTGCCCTAAACTGCTCCTGTTCCAACTTTTTCTTGAATGTGTTCCAGGCCTGAATGTGAGGAATGGATGTATATTTACAAATGGAATGAAGTTGACCAGATAAAAGATGAAATATGTTGTGTTCAATTCAATTACTTCAATATCTTATATGCTTTCTTTTTTAATGTGAATTTTGGATACTGTCTCCACTATTTGTTATTTGGGATGGTAAAGCGTCAAGGCTTGGATGTCAGTGTTAAAACAAATCCTTCAAAATCAAGACATATGATGTGATATGTGTAGGTGACAAGGGGTGTAAAAAGGAGAGCCCAGATGCAGACTAACAGGCAAAACAAGGCAATTTTATGACAACTTAAACACTTACAAAAATGGGAAAACTCAGGGTGTCCATAAAAAAAACAGCAAAATGTCAAAACTCAAAAGGAAAACACCAGGGCAGACACAAGGGGGGGGATCAGGTAGGGTAGAAAGAACAGGGGGGGACCGTGAGGATAGGACGACGAACTGACAGCAGACAAACGGAAGTGAGTGGTATAAGTAACTGTGTGATTACTGACGGAGGACAGGTGAGTGTGGGTGGAGACAGGGCCAAAAGGAGGGAAACTGCAGGTAAGTGGGTGTTGCTGGAAGACTTGAAACTGAAGGGGGGGAAACGGCAGAGAAGTGGAACAGGGGCAGGGCAGACGACAGGGAAAAAAAAGACACAGGTGAGACAGAAGATAACTGGGAATCACAAGACACAGGTGAGACAAACGAATGGAGGGAAAACTAAACAAGGGCCGGAAGTAAAACAGGCAAGGACACACAGGGAGAGTAAGTTAACAAAATAAAACAGGAAACCAAACTCAAACAATGACAGTAGGATGAAGGTCGGGGAAGTGAGGCTAGAGTTTGTCCAGTTGGTAGAAGAAGGAGAGTGAATCTTATTCTTATCAACATACATGTGCCATTGCGTGCAGATGTGCAGCCTGAAACACTAGGAATGCATGTGAATAGATGCCCACATGTGCAGGGAAGGAGCTGCAAATAGAAATAGAGTAGAAATAGAAAGACAGAAAGACCAGGCATGAATGCTGTAATGCGGCCATGAATAAGAGATGTTTGAATGCAGTTTTGTTGATGCGCACACACACAAACACACTCACACATAGCTCAGCATTCCATTAGAGGAAGCCCAGGCCATTAGTACTTTTATCTTCTTTGTGTGAGACGGCACTGACAAGACCCCCACCCCACCCCCCCCAGCACCCACTCACAATCATACACACACGCTCAGCTACAACACACACACAACCACACACACATGCAGCTGGCTCCGTCTGTCTGTCTGTTGCAGATGTTTTGGATGGGATGCTACACTGCGTTTTAATGGCGAGCATGACGGCGAGGCAGGCTCTCCACAGAGAGCGATTCAACTCCGTGTTCAAGAGGCTGCCTCTCCTTTCATGCCGATAAGACGCCTCAAACAGCTGACAGTGTGTGTGTGTGTGTGTCTGCGTGCACAAAATATCTCACTCTCTGCCTGTCTCTCTATGTGCAAATACAAAATGTTTCCTTGTGGAAAACGTCAGTGCCGTCTTCATTCACAAAACACTTGTCTCCTTCTGTGCAGATACCATGACTGTAACAGCTGACAGTGCACACAGAGCTCTATCTTCTTCACACTCACAAGTGATAAAGTCTGAATAAATAAAGTTTGACAAGGAGAAGTTCTATTAAATGATGTTAAAGGGGCTTGTATATTAATGAGAGTTGTGGTGTCCAATTACAATTTGTAATGTTCATTTTGTATAGTATATGAAATGATCAAACTCAAGAGATGGTTTGATGAAAACAGGTTCCTTGAATTGGATTTGTGATTTTTGGTAACCGGAATAATGATGATCAAATCAAAATGATTATACATGTTAGAGTTAGAACTCACACTGAAAGAGTATTTGAAGCCAAATTTTGGGGGACATGAGGGACAATAAACTATATGAGTAATATCAAGTCTTATTGTAAGAGCAATAAGGTGTAAAAGAACATACCAACACATTGTTTATCAAGTCACCATGTGTTGAAAATTAAAGATTTCATTTATTAATAAAACATTATTAGTCATGTGCAAAGCCATAAATCGACTATTACCTGAAAATCTACATACGTTATTTACATTAACAATGTGCGTGTGCTTGCATTGGAGTCTGTTTTGTGCTGGGACATTATCCAAGTTTACTCTAAATGTACTGGGCACAGTAGTAGTGCAGTTATTTACTGATGGAGTGGTTCTTATACTGTTCACTTCTTATTTCTGTGCTAACAATAGCTAGTGACACACCGTGTTGACGTTGTAGAGGAGCTGAAGAGAAGCACTGAGACACTCAAGAGTGAGCGTTAGGACTTTTGCAGAAAAACTAACCTAACAGTCCTAACACGAAATCAGTATACAGGCTGTTATTGTGGATGTAGGCAACTGAAGCTAACTTAAAAATTGAGTTAGTTAACGTTGACAAATGACTGGCTCCCAGCACAAAACAGACTCCAACAAAAACTTCACATAACACTGGACAATGACTTAAAATGTTGCTTAAGAAAGAAACAAAAATGGCTGTATTTTAGTAGAGGAGGTCTATAAAGACAAAAAAGAACAAAACAAACGGGATGGCCATCTGTAATTCTGCCATTATGTTATTATTAAAGTTTCTTCCTGCTCCTTTTTCAGTCATGGAATGTAAGTAGTTTGAGTTACAGTGTATTATTTGTTTTGTAGAATTGTCTCTGGAAATT
>JAPQRN010000026.1:1157625-1175034 GCA_037367275.1 Coranthus polyacanthus
GTCCTGTAAGTTGCATCGTGGGGCCTCCGTGGATCGGATTTGTTTGTCCAGCACACGTCCAGAGATGCTGAATTGGACTGAGATCCAGTTGTCCTTAGACCACCTTTGATAAGGTAATAACCACTGCAGACCGGGAACACCCAACAATACCAGCAGTTTCAGATGCTCCGACCCAGTCGTGTACCATCACGTCACCATCTGGCTCTTCTCAAAGTTACTCGGATCCTCACGCTGCCCGTTTTGCCGCTTCCAACACATGAACTTCGAGGACTACATGTTCATTTGCTGCTTAATATATTCCACCTATTGACAGGTGCCGTTGTGACAAAATAATCACCATTCTGACCACTTCACCTGTCAGAAGGTCATAGGTGATCATGAGGTAGAAAGGCTTCATTTAGGGTTATTTGGACAGTATTATCACTTGGAATTTTTGTCACAGAAGAATAGATGATACAGTGACTAAAAATGCTAATAAAGTGTTAGAGTTAATTTAGTACAGCCATATGGTTTCAAGTGTTAGCACATGAGCAGACTAACAACTCTACAATGCATGCATGTTAGAATGAACCTATAGCGCTGTATCTTCATGGTTATAAACACTCATGATCAGTCATGTCATAATAATCATAACCCACTGTTACGCAAACGTCTGTAACAACATCTAATGTTAGTGTCATCATCAAAACGTTTGTACAGTATGTGTTTTGTGTGCTCTTTACTCTCTAGCATTTACTTGCGGTAAATTACTTACTTGCAGTACTGATCATGTGTTAGAAAACTCTTACAGCGTATCACACCTGAGAGAATTTGAATACACTTTAATGTGAAAAGCAGCGAGTGACCAGCAAATATGAAGTATCGACACCTGACCTCATAAGTCATTATAAAATGAATTGTTAGAAATCATTCTGCATCTTTATGAACACTTAGAACTACATGCACACAGCATGTTCTAAGTATGTTATGGTGTTTAAGACATTTGCATAATAATGGGTTATGATTGTAATACAGCATTAATTAATAATCATGTGTTTAAATCACGATTATACAGCCCTATGAGCTCATTGTAACACAAGTATGTTCATAACACTGTAATGCATTATAGACACAGGCTTCAGGATCTATGTGGAGGACGTTAGCGGCGTCGAACCTTTAATAAACAAGTGTACGTCCCTCTTATGCGTTTACATTCTGAACGTCCTGCCACTTGTGAGCAGAGGCGAGTATATTGGATATTTCTGCGGTGGGTGTACGACGACGACGACGCTAATAAGGCACAAAGAGTCAGAGGCCTGAAAGACTGAGCTGATATTTAATGTAGCACAGCATAGTCTAAGATCATGTTGATGCTGTAGGACAGTTACCAGTAAAAACTGCCTTCACACATACAGAATGTAACTGGAGACATTTGTTTTGTTTTCTTATACAGTTATCTGTTCATGGACCCACGTTAAGCTGAGAATCAAAACAAGCGGTCGCCGTACATCATCATCACCACCACACACACACACACACACCCCATCATCATCATCATCATCGCCCAGACCAGCAGTTACAGTAAAAGCTCTGAAATACAGTAATGTGTAGTGGACAATCAGCCCATCTGCACCTGCACTGTTCAAGACAACCGTGATCTGCTCTCGTTCAATCCCTCGTGTTCCTCCTTCATGTGCTGTTGTGTAACTACGCCTCCGTATGCATAATGTAGCCTTAACATGATCATTTGTGTTTCCCTGCATTCATCTAACATAACGTTAACATCACAGGCCTTGTAGAACTTTACTCATAGAATGCCAGATCATGTAGACAACCACAGGAAGGTTTTACAAGGTTACTTTAGTGTCCTTTATTCAGAACGTTAAAGCAAATGGTTCATTTTTTTTTTCTTAACTACAGTTTGCCCCAGGTTAGGAATATAAAGGTACAGTATGTCAATAGATGGATTTGGTTGCCTGTTCCACGTTTGCTTCTCGGCCTGTGCTCGATGTTATCAGAGACATGTTAGTACAACGCATACAAGTGACATGGAAGGAATGAAATAACTAAGTGATCGATTCTTAACAGACCTTTTTGAACTGTTAAGAATCACCCAAACAGAAAAAGAAAAGTACATGAAGTGAAGTGATACTGCAGATTTATCTGAAAAACACATTTGCATATAACACCAAAGGCATCTCCTCATTTGGTTAGGTACTTAACTTGTCATAGTAACAAGGATCCAAGAGAGATCTACTGGCAAACTCAAAGTCATGCAGTGTAGAGTGTGGTCTGTCTTCAATTAAATGTCCCTCCATTGGTGAACTGTGGGGAAACACTTTTTTTTCCCCCTCTTGGTCAAAACTCAAATGTTCCTGCATTTTTGTTGTATTCTTTGCATCTAGGTATAAGAACTTTGCTGTGCATCAAGCCGTTTTGTATGAGCCCATATTAGGATTTCCCCTCGGTAATCAGCAGCTGCACAAGTTTCCCTCATGTTTTTTTTTTTGTTTTTTGTTTTTTTTTAAAGGGTTAGTTTGGCCTTTTTGAAGCGGGGTTGTACGAGGTGTCCATAGTCAGTGTATGGCAGGTCGAACGCCTCCAGTTTGGAAAAGCAGGTGAAAGAACTGGCTCAGAAACTAAGCAACATACTGTGCATTTCAGCCACTGGAAAAAGGTGGGTGTTCCATCTTTAGTGACATCTAGTGGTGAAGTTGCAGACTGCAACCAAGTGAATCCCCCTCACCCTCCACTATGCAGCTGCTACAAATGTAGAAAGCTATTGATTGTTTTGTCACTTGTGGGATTTTTAGTTAAGGGGATACTAACTCACGCTCAGACATCGTGGGTGACTGTGATGCACCTAAATGCTGGATGATTGTAGAAGAGGAAGTCCCTTCTGAGCTTCTGTAGAAATATGGCGGTGTAAAATGGTGGACTCCACGGTGGCGATCCGCTCCCTCTGTAGATATAAACGGATAGGTAGGTAACGAACGAAAACACAATGATTCCTATTTTCAAATGGTGCACACTACATTTACTCTCACTGCTTTACTTCGCCACTAGGGAACTGAAACCTTTCAATTGCTCCTTTCAAAGCCACCAGACTAACGTGACAAAGCAGCAATTTTCCCTTGTAGAACATGGAAGTTGCTCATCTACCGCCGCCTCGAATGGTTAACTAGTTTATGTTATTGTGGGAGTTAAGTGCTTTGACACATTCGTTCATATCCAAACTGTGTGAGGCAGCAGTAGACCAGCCAGTCCCTTGTTCTGCAGGTAAAATTGCTGCTTTTGCACAGGGAGTCTGGTGGCTTTGAAGACAAATAACATCTTCCATCCCCGTCAGAAAGGGCTGTCTACAGCAAGGTAAAGCGGTGAAAAATATTCTGTATTTATGTCTAAATGTGAAGTTTGTGTGGGAGCCAGTTTGTTGACATTAGCCGTTGCCGTTTCTAAACTAACACTAGTTTGTGTAGTACACTGTTGCTGTTTTTATGTAGTTCTCTACATAGAAATGAATGGACAGGCTGTTACCATGGATGTCGGCAACCAAGACAGTTGTTAGCTTAGAAATGCAGTCAGCCACAAAAACTCCCAACACAAACTTCACACAAATCTTAGATCCTCAACCTTTAAACTGACATTGAATTTTTTAGGCGGTCCTTTTTTCAGGTGGCTGAGATACTGTCATTTTTGCTGCTGACTCCTTCGGCAGCAGTGCACTGCTTCGCTTCTATGCCAGTCCCATGTGTTTCACTAAACTGGTGGCCGCCGACTGCGGGTTAACACTGACTTTGGCCTCTAGTACCCAATACAACCACACTACAATCTGAATTAACCCTTTAAGCACAAATAGCAGGTGGCAGAAAACACACAATGAGACCCTTTGAAATCTTGTATCTGTAACTTGCACAGTGGATTTTGATTTGTAGTGTTAATTAGCACCAGAAGCGATCAGCATAGACAAACACGACCACATGTGAGTGACCCAGACAGACAGGCACAGCGTTTGCAGGGATTCGGATTGGCTTGTGATGTGTGCAGCCAGAGATGTGAGTGAGGGTGGTACGAAGTAAACAGAGAAAGCAGATACTTATTTGTCAGTTTAGTTCCCATGTTGTTGCCCCCCCCACCCCACCCAAACAGATTGACAGACCCCCTCATCATGTCAGACTTTCAATACAAAGGGCAGCACAGTTGAGTCTCCATCTCTGCCAGTTTCATTCTTGGACGTACGTACATGAGGCTTACAACGAGCAGTTACACATAATGATAATGTCGTAGAAGTGCAGTGAGGCGAATGTGCTTCCATACGATCCAGCTACAGCATTAACAAACTTAGATAATGCGAAAAATGATTACGGTTTTTCAGCTTAACTGTATCGCATCCATTTGCACAGGCACACACATGTACTCACGCACGCGCGCACACACACACACACGCTCGTCGCAAACCCCTTCGGCCCCATCGTTCCCCCTCCCTAATGTTCACAAAGCGCGTCTAAAATCAAATTATAGATCTCCCCTAAACAAACCCCACACATTCCATTGGAATTCACGTGGATTTTATAATTCTTCCACAATTTTCCACCCCAGCCTCCGATAATCTAACACATATCGTGCTCCGAGTCTGACCTTCCTGCACACAACCTCCACTTTGTGTACTTAACCCTGCCATGACCTAAACCCACCCCGTCTCCCCTTCCCATCCCGGCGCCCACCCGCCCGCCCCACCCCACCCCCCGCCGGCTCTCCCCTCTCCTCCCCTCCTCTCATGGGGGTTGAGCTGAGGTTGTACAGTAAATCGGGGAGGGGTGGGGTGCAGTCTTTACGCTGAGCTGAGGAGGGGAGGGGCAGGAGGGAGGAGCAGGAAGGCAGTAATCTCTGCTGTTCAGTCGTCTTCCAGTCCTTGGTTGAGGAGAAAGTTGGCTGCCAGGTTCTCGTTCTTCTCGCAGGCGAAGTAGGCCTGGATCACCAGGGCCTCAGGGAAACCCAATGCTTTTAACTGTTCACGCAGAAAAAGACAAGGAGACAAGAAGTTCAATCATGTACAAAAGAGAAAAAAAACCCACACATTTTCTCTATGTGGGGTTTATTCTCACCCTTTCGATGGCTTCCTTCTCCTGAGGTGTGACCTGGATGTAGTTGACAGGAGCGCCCTCGTCCCCGGCCGCCCCCATCTCTCCAACCTCTGGCGCGTCTCCCCCCTCTCCCACCGGCTCGTTCAACATCTGGATGAACCTCTCCTGATGCTGGCTGATTTGCTGGAGGAATCAACACAAATACATGGTAATGTTGTCATCTGAAATGTGGAACTGCGCTGTTTTATAGAAACTCATTTTACGCACAAACCAAACCCATATACAGCCTGGTTTGAGACTTCTTACTAGTGTTGTAGTCAAGAACACTGAAACCAAGACAAAGTCCAGATCAAGGCTAGACCAGATACACAGCGAGGGCATTATGACAACGTTTTACAAAGAGTTATGCAAGAATCAATGTGATCAATATGTGACAGTTAATTTTCTTACCCTAACACTGACATAGCGTTCACTTTATGTTTCCTAAACATTTGACATGACCACAGGTGTCACACATTGCTGTGTGTTTTCTCTTTGTGGTTTTGGTTGCCAAATTTTATTACACAACATTTGGCTGATGTTTCCTCCAGACAGACTCAGCTTCTTCACATCTCAAATTAGAAATGAGTCGAGTTATTGGTAACATTTGAAGCAGGAAGTTTCACATCAAATCACAGTAATGGTGTTAACAAATAAATCACATAATTCACAGGCAATTTAGTGGTATCCCTGTCGTTGTGGTCTTGGCCGGTCTTGAAATAAAACCCTGAGTTGCCTTTGTCCAAGACAAGACAAAACCGAGTAAAAACGTCGTCAATTCTGAGACTGGTGCCACAACTCTACTACTTAACATTAACTACACCTCTCACAATTTGCTAAGGAGTCTCCAGATACATCCAGAATATGTCCCAACGGTGTCAGGCTGTAATACGATCCCATGGAGGCCATACGCGTAAAGTTATTTTCTTCAGAATTTTGTTGAATTTTTTGTTATTCCATTAAATGACGATATTTGCATGATAAGTGTGCTTTGGCTATAAATATCAGATATGTAATAATTTCACACCAATACACACCAATATACACACCAGAACCAAAAAATGACATATAAGACATCAGCTTTAATCCAGAATGATATATCTCAAATTTTGTGCTTGCTCTTTAGAAAATTGTGAGAAGTGTACATTGAAACACTGATCATATATCCCTATAATTAGTGAGGCAATTTGTATAATTACACTGTACAAATTAGTGAAACACTTGAGTTGTATGAGGTGGTCTTGTGTGCACCCTGCCTGAGGAATTGTCCGTGTTGTGATGTTACCTGTAGAAGTTGAGGGTTCTCCCTCCCTAGCTGCTGGAGAAGAGCTGGTAGCAGAGCAGGGTTCTGCTGGATGGCCTGTCTCATGTGCAGAAACTGGGGCTGGGTCCGCAGGAATGCAAGTGGGTTCTCTCCTGGTGACATAATGCTACAATCCATTAGGGGTGTAATGGTACACAGAAGTCAAGGTTCGGTTCACATCACAGGAATAAAACAACCAACAAAAAACACACATAAGGCTACGTTTCCTTTCATTTATTACAGTAGAGCAAGTTAGTTTGTTCCACCTAGTTTCATACAATATAGTCCTTCCGCGGTCGTCGGTACAGCCTGTGAGCAGTAAAATGTAAACAGTGAATATAAAGTGACGCATAGGTCATATGTTTATATAGGGCTGATGAAAACAAAAGGCAATACGTCACAATCTAAGGCCTTGCTAATGCATTAGAACCAAGTATATCCATTCCATTAAACCCCTACTACACATTAGCAGAAATTATTACACTAATAATGACTTTGTAACAGATTCCACTCACATCAATACTATAATCCACTTACAGTGACATCTGTAAAATATTCTTTTCTCTACATTTTGCACCAGAACCCAACTGCTATTTCATGTTGAACTCAAGATTAAGGGTCACACTGAGCAAAATGTGACTTTCCAAGTTCGCAATATTGTCAGACCATCCAGCATATAAGTAAGAGAACTTTTTACAAGGCAACACAATGAAAACAGACCCTGTCCACCCTCCCAGCTAACTCCTAGGAAGACGGTCAACAAGCTGACAGCTTAAAACACCAGAGAAACTAAAGGTCCTTATTAAGTGTAACTGAATGAGAGTGAGAGAAACAGCACTTTAACACATTAGTACCTGAAGCCTTTTAACTTTCTCCTGACAAGATACCTCGTTCGAAATGGCTACAGATCACACAGAAATGATCTGTAAAGGATCTGATGTGCCTTTATCCACTGAAAACTGAAGACATTTGGACAAAGCTGCAAGTTTGGTGTCACCCAACAGGTCCAATACACTACAACCACATGATAGAGTAACAAAGTGATTGAGTCACAATAATAATTGCTGATTTCCGTTCCCTGAAAATGTGTGGCCCAGGCCCAGCACCAGCCAGACAGGGCTGTTTCACCCAGTTTCACCCAGTAGAGAGGAGAGACAAACGTCAAACTGTTGCCTGGATGTATTTTTGGACCAGAATAAGTAGCGTGCCTCACCCTCTGCTAGAGACGGGGCTTCTGTGGGTCCAGATGCGGGGGCCTGTGCTGGGGGATTAGTCTCCTGGACTGGGCTGCTGGGGATACCCTGGAAACAAAACAAATGTAACTGTCAATCACACAAACAAACACACACACACTCTCCTCTAATGCTGCTCGAGAAAAACAGACCAAAGGTGGTAACTGCAACTGAACGTGGAAAATAAATTAACTTTTCCAGCCTGATGTTAACAGTCAGGACAATATTATTTTGTTTAGACGTACAGTGAGAAGGTACTCCACAGCTCTGTGTGGGTTGTTGAAACTGGCCCGCAATGCAGCCACCACTCTCTCCCTTTCGTAGCCCATGGACATTATCTCTGTCAGCATCGCCTCGTACTCTGCTCCGGTCACTGAGGCACAAAACCACACAGGTTAACTCACACTTCATTACGTTTTCAGGTATGTGTCACAGGGAATGGCTTTTTTAAAGGGTTGCGCTTAAACATTTCAAACTATTAAGAAATATTCCATGCCACAGAAAATTTGGAATTTCAGTATCGGCTTAAAAGTAAGACTGGGTATTGCCACGAATTTCCCAAACCGATTCTATTTCAATTCACAAGGTCCAAAATGTATTTGATTTCTGGTTCCATTTGTTTAAATTCAATATAGATTTGGTGAGGGACATTTTGGTTACAATTGGAGATGGATACCGAGCCTCAACACTGTCACGCCACCAACTGAAAAATACCAAATACCAAATTTCAAAACCTTCCAGGGTGACGCTGTCATCGACCCGTGGCCTGCTGTGTCGTACGATTGTGTTTTTATAGTGACTTTTTATTTTGTATGCTAAATACACCTTCTAAGTAACTGCCTGTTTTGTTGGCTTGATTGTGACATATGTTGTGTTATGTTTTTATGTTGTTGGTGGTTGTTATTGTTTTGGCTTTTATACATTTTTATTAACGGCATTACGTACATAGACAACTTCAAGCTGTGGTAAATGAGTTTATTTTTTATGTTGTAAAAATTGCTTTGAGTGGAAAAATGCCAAAGTGCTGAAACATAAAACTAAAGATCTGAAACAGATGACTTAATTTAAACATTGTGGTAAATAAGGTTTCTATGTTTAATGTCATGAAACTGCTTTGAGTGTGTAAGAATGCAGGTAAAGACATGTACTGCAATGTGTTTTTTTATTTGTCAAAATGGAGAATTGGTATCAAACATTTTTCAATGACACCCTGTCCTAGTTACAAAACCAATTTTGTTTGGATATGAAAGAGATTTGCAGAGAAATAATGCTGTAAATTGTACAAAGAACCTGCTATTCTGGTGCTTATTAAAAATATGAATATTTATATTACAACAAAGCTATTAGTGGCAGCTGTTAATATACCTGGGTGGTCTGCCCAAGTAAAGTCTATGTGTCTGAGAAACACAGACTTCCCCAGTAAGGAGTACTTTAAGGATTACGATTTACAGTAATTAAATTCCAGTCAAGTAGCGCTGTGCTTCTGCATTGTCGGCACACGATTTGTTTTTTGATGGAGAATGATGGAGAAGGAGAGAGGCAGATTTTCAGATGTCATTATTTTGAGCTTGTCTCAAGTCAAAGATGCATAGAACAGTGTCGTCTGCTGTAAACTTTGTGCGAGCAGCAAAACGCTTTTAACCACAAAAAAATACAACTAATTAAATGAAGTGTCTGTTACGGCAGCAATGCGAAAGGAGTCACAAAAAAGAAACCGACAAGAAGGCCTCTGTTGCCAGTGACGCCTGCCTACCTACCTACTTTGTAAAAGAGTAAGAAGTAAAAAGTAACTTATCACACTTCCTGAATAATGGTCAAAACAAGCCCTGAGAAGTTTGTCCTGCTCCAACCTGGCTACAGTTATCTTAGAGAAGTGATTTTAGTTGTTTGGAGTGGTTTCATAAATAGTTTAATACATTTTTACAATTATTTTACAGCGCAGTCCTTTGGAGCTGTACCTGTGCCTCCAACCAACATTCACTGTGAAGTAGAGTTTTTTTTGGAACAAGACTACAGAGTGCAAGAATTCAGTGCTCAAATATTAGAGATTAGATTTTCAGTTCAGTCATGTAACGTGCTCAACAATTTGACACTTTATCATCATGACTTTATGTGTGTACTAGGCAGATACTAACACCTTAATTCAAAGTCACACATACAGTACAGCATGGGCTTAAATAGCAGCATGACACCTACTCTTACGTACTCTGAGGGTATAGATGGTTTGAGTCAACCAACTGGGAATCCCCGCCACTCTCTTTGGCACCGTAATAACCAATGGCTTGTTTTTGTCACAGCCTAAATATAGGGATGATATGTATTGCACAGCAGGCTGTAAAGTCCCCAACTCAGTGCGGTGAGTAGAAGTGAAGATTTACACTAGAAACACGCTACTGTGACATTAACCCACAAGTAACACTGGGATCAGACACATTTCATTCTAACAATGCATTTTCCAGGTTTGTACGAATCTCATTTGACAGCACGTTTGACACATTTAATGGAGCTGTGAAAATTGATGACAATAGGATCCAATTGTGTGACAGAGGGCATTTGAGAAGATAAAACCCTTAATTCTTGCAACAGAAAAAAAAGGAGTGCAATAATCTGATAATTATCACAAATAATCCCCAGTGGTTAAATAGCTGGTTTTTAACCTACCCAGTGCTGAAGAGGCATCCAAGCCCTGACTCCCACCACTGGAGCTAAAAACAGAAAGAAGAGGAGAAAAATCAGATAACATTTCTGTTAAACAAGCAGGTCGTATTCAGCCTCTTCATTTCCATTATAGGCATTACAGGTGCATCATCTAAGCCTTTTTGCAAAACCCCATGAGCTGAAGAAACATAAAAACTCTGCTGGGATTCATCTTCCACTCTAGACAGAAATAACACCATATTAGTCTCAGAAGATGATAAGATTTTTAGAAGAAGGGGTCCCCTATTATCTGAAAAACTGGAATACATACATAGTATAGTCAAACAACGACAACAAAAAAGGCCCTCACAGCACCTAAGCCCTCCACAAACCTAGGGAAAACCCAGACATTGACAGTCGAATTTAGAAACCAGCATCTATCCTACAAAACTAGATAATATCACAGATTCTAGATTACTTTGACATGAATGTTACTGCCTTGGAGGAAAAAAAATCCTTTCTATTTTACCTGGCTGGTTGTTGTGGTTCTATGGCTGCGGCACTTGGCTCCTCTTTGGCCTCCTCGGGGGGAACGGGGGCAGCTGCTGGGGTCGTGGCTGGGGCTGAAGCCGGAGCCGTGGCTGGGACAGCTGTTGACGTCGAGCCAGAGTCCTGTACGGGGGGCTTGGGTGCTTCTGAGACTGGAGGCGAAGCGGCAGCTGCGGGCTTAGCCTTTTGTCGGTTCAAAAGAGGGTACTGTTAGACTAGCAGCTTCATAATAAAACAGTACAACATTAAAGTAAACACCACTACATTAAATCAAAGGTGTCAAGTATTACAATAAAATCTCACCTTGGACACCATCACAACAACAAAATTCTTCTCGTCAATTTTGTAGTCCTTAATAGGTGTGTCATCTTGCAGGATTTTACCGGCGTATATCAGTTTCTGCCCAGAAACTGGAAAGTTATCTTTTCCTCTTTCTGCTTCTATCTTCTCTTTCAAGGCCTTCACCTGATAGGTAAAAAGAGACAAAACATACCCTATAAAGACTGACATGTAAGCAGTAACTATCTTCTAAAGCAGTTATTCTGTGTAGAAGTGTGTTATATGGCACTCTTTTATTCTCCTTTTTGATCTATGATCATGTCAATTCATGACCTCTACTGACTTAAATGTACCAATTAAAAACTAATTAGCTACCACTGAGCTTGTGATTATTTTATTACCCAACAGACCTATGGACGCATCAAATCTAAACTGAAAACATTGTCAGATTCTCATAATTGTCATATGCAATGGTTTCATTCAGAAGTACCTACTGTCTCAAGACACCATGACAGTGCTTAACAAAAATTTAAGTGTAAAATTACTTCTATTATATCAAACACAGGTCACAAATTTGGAATAGTAATCTAAAATGTACCCGACGTTGGCTTTTCAAGCCATATGTAATGACCAAGGACATTAGTATATCCATGATGTGAACAAGCTAACAAACTTAGCCAGCTTCTTAGTGCGCTACAAATAAAGCTAATCGTAATTGGCACTGTCATGAGCATAAGCATTAGCACTCATAGCGCAGTGGGCAGCTTGGGCTCATTACAGAAGTTACATGTTTAGATTCTACATCACAAAGTACGTGTTACTGCATAGCACCAGTAGCAAGGTAACCTCGACATTAACTTTAAACGACGACTAATTCGTTTTCAATCGCGTCGCTATGACTTTCTTAATGTGCTACTCGGCTAGCTAACTTGCTAACGTTTGCTAGTGACGCTAAATGAGGTGTCGCGTTGTTAGCAACCCGTCTCATGTGGTTTTACAAACTAATAAGGCGCGAGTTAAATGGACACACTTAAACTCAGACCACATAAATTATCCTTTCATTGGCAATATTACGTAAACCTCCATGGTCTACACGTAAAGTTAAGCCATATGTCCCACGAATAGTACTGTTAGCTAAAGTTAGCAAGTTAGCTAATAGCCACTCACCGTTTGTTCGGGGTCTATCTCAATTTGAATAGTCTGCTGTTGCAGTGTTTTAAGTGTGATCTGCATGGTGGCGGTGTCTGGCGTCTCAGATGTGCTTCGAACGGAGAAATAGTTGCTCGCTACGCAATTAATTTGTTTTTAAAGTTGGCGGTTCGGGTAAGATAACAACTAGCCGAGAAATGTGTATATCCATGAGCACTCAGCAAATCGCCATCTTTGGTGACAAGTTGGTGGTGCGGCGAGAAAAGCTCCGCTGGAAGGTACGAGATCTCGTGCAGTCCTACGCGAGTATGGCAAGCTGTATTAACGTGAGAGGTTTCACTACACTTCTATTTTGATTCATTTTATCTGCCGATGTATTTTTAAAGTGTCAAAGTGACAGCACGACCCTATCTGCAAATAGTCTGCCAGGTAAGAGCTATATCTCAAGATCTTCTACACAAAAAACTATTCAATGTCATGTTTTAGCACCGACTAGATTAATTATGGAAAATATTGATGTGTGTGAGGCAATGTATAAATTACCATTGCCTAATGTTACTAATACAGGCAGCAATATATATTTGTGACCCGTCAGAACAGTAATTTGACATCTCAACAGGAATACTGGCAAGGTAACATTTACATCAGACTGTAAATTATTTGACTGGAACTGACAGTTTTAAGTATAACCTATATGTTACAGTATCAATACAATTTATTTAAACGTCAAATGAGAATTCCAGTGATATCAAAGAATTGTTATATCATTTTTATTTCAACTTGCTTGGTTATCAAGGAAAGTACACATACACACTCATATTGAAATGTGTTTTTTTTTTTCAACTCAAACATACAAACTTAAACTTATAAAATATAATGTATGTATGTATGTGTATAAAATAGTATAAAAACCTTTCCTTTAAATCGCAGTCATTTGAAATTATGTAACTGCACAGGTTGACATTGTGACTGTGGTTGCTATTCGATTAATCATTCAACTCTATTTCTTTTAATTTAATAATTTTTTATGGGTGCAGCAATGCTACCTACCTACCGACCAAACAAGTTGAATCACTTTGCAAATATAGTTGAACTACTCAGTAATCCACTGCAAACCGTAATTTAAGTACTAATTTAACTACATTTAGTGTTGGCCAGTAAGGAACGGGTGTGATGATGGATGACAATATGGATGGCAAACTGTTGTTCTAGTGGTTGCAACACTAGCGCTGTCACACAAAAAAAAAAAGACTTTGCATCTGTTCATTGAGGTGACATAACATGCATTTGTGTGTCTGGGTGTTTGTACAGGACCTTCTTCTCGCTATGTGCCATTCAGTTGCTGAGGGCCTGTTGCAGCTTGAGGCAGTCGACGTATTGAGGTAAAGCAGAATGTTGGCATAGCAGCAGTGTCTCTCATCACAAACCGCCTGCTCATCCCCGTGTCCTAAAGCAGAGGTATCAGGTGAGTGTTTAAGCTGCACAATGTGCAGAAAAATGGGAGAGGGGCATTTTCCATGCACAAAGACAGACACAAACTCAAGCAAAAATTGCATATTCAAGACTGCTTCCTTGTCTTTTCCATCACTAAAGCGTCTGAAGAGGTGCAGTAAAACGGCTTACGCTCTTCTTAACTTGGTCACAAAGACACTCTCTCAGGTAGAGTTTGTTTAGTTTTTTATTATTTCATGTGACTGTGTTTTATTGTCGATTACCATGATTTGTTATAAATGTCAAATGAATTGAGAGGATTTGCTCCAAATAAACAAAGTCATATACTTAAGACAGTGCTGCACCAGGGTCATTATAATTAGGGAAAACTGAGACTAAAACGAACAGTGAAAAAATAATCTCATTAACTGAAATAAAACTACATTTAATAATTTGTAAATCATATTTGATGTCGTCATGCATTCTTTCATCCTACCTTTTTCAGCTTCTACAAATCAAAACTCTTAAGTCTAAATCTGAATAAAACTAAACTAAAACTAGTCAGTTCCTCAAAAAATTCAAACTAACCTACTTCTGCACACCTAAAACAAAACTGAAAGACTAAATACAAATCAAACCTAATCAAAATGTCCAAACCATAATAACTCTGCACTGTACAAACACATAGGTGCTTTCAGTGACTCTGGCTGATGAGACCTAAACCTGGACCACGCCTCTAAATTGTTTTTCCTTTTTCCATTTCCTTTTGTCATTGCTCAACAATATGTATGACTATGAGCAGAAGGAAATTCAGCAGAGGATAGAAGAGAACACCTTCGATGAATCTGAACAGTTACGTCACTTGCAGCCCTACAAACGCCGGATAGTGTTTGTTTGTTCATTTCTTTGGATTCCCAATAGCTTCCACCACAGCTGCCGCTAGTCTTCGTGGGGTGCACAGTCTCCAAATACACCGAACAGCATAAATACACATATTGCACACACATAAAAGTAGTCTATTTTCGACGAACAAAACAACAAAATGTAGTCTTATTGTGGACTGTTTGAAGTGTTTTAAGGTCTCTCTTATTAGCAGCAGATATACACCAGCTATACCTTTTCCTATGTTCTTAATGGTTTTATCTATATGGTGAGACCGGGAAAGAAAGCAGTCTAGTGTAATCCCCAGTAGTATGATCTGTTTGACTCGTTCTAAATTGGATATATTTACAATCATGTGACTAATACTGACCCAGTTAAGTGTGTTAAGTTTGCGTAACTGTTACCATTTATTTCTTTTACCCCTATTTAACATACCTTTCAAAACGTCCCTTGATTTACACGCACACAGTGCAGTTTCCTGGTGCTACCAGCAGGGGGCAGAGTGTGACTGCTCAGAGACAGGCAGCACTGCAGATTGCAGCAGCAGGACTGGAAGGGAGGAAGAGGAGAAGGTGAGGAGAGAAGAGAAGGGAGAAAATATTCCAAAGTAGTGAGAACCTTTGTGGCAGTGCTGGTGTCTGTGTGTTCCCAGTGATGCTTTTATTTGTATGACTGGAACTTCTCAGGAGAATAGAGAGAGCTGCTATTGGGCACATGCTGATATTATATCATACACAGGTGGATGAGTTCAGTCACTCACTCAGACTTACACAACTAACGTCTGTTGAGAGATGCAGACTGGAAAGAGAGAATAGCTACCGCTCTATAGCCGACACTAAATGCTTTTAAGGAAAGAACACTGAAAATAGCATTTTCCAAACCCCATACCCATACATATAAATCATGGAGGTTATTGAGTGCTGCAATAATCTGATTTAATCCACAGGAATAATAGCCTTTCTGTGTGATTTATTTAGCCTTTTCCAGACGAAACCCACATCACCAGATTACACGCACAAGTAATGTACATTGCAACCTCCCAGCGAGCAAAATGCAAAATAAATATTTGATCAAATTACCCCCAGATTGATCGCTCAATGCCAAATTTCCCAGGCTCTTCATGTTCTCCACACGGTTCCCTCCAACTTTTCCTTTTCCTTGTCCTTCTCTTACCCTTTCCTTCCTCTCTCCTCCAGATTTTTGTTTTCACACATCTTCCACACATTTATTCGGCCCTTTTTGTTGTCTGATCCACAGTTAATTCCGTTTCTCCACTTGCCTGGTTTTTTTTTGCTAAGTGGTGTGAAATATCAGGTGGAATTAAAGGTAGGAAAACGGCCAAAAGAACCTGGAAAGGAGGAAAATGAAGAAAAGATGACAAAAGGAGAGAACGGTGATGGAGGGCTGTCAGAAATTAGAAGGAGGGATGAAGGAGGATGAGGAAAGAGAACAAGAAACAGAATCAGTGTGTGTGTGTGTGTGTGTGTGTGTGTGTGTGTGCGTATAAAGGGACGGTTGCCCTAAATGTGTGTTCATCTGGGTTAATTCTCCAGGACAGAACTATTAAAGATTAACAACAAACCATGTTTTATGGAGACATGCACCATTCGCGGGCATATGGCTCTGAACACAGACCTACTTAAAAAGTCTCTGTTGTGTGCGTGTGTTACTGCAGGCTTTTATTTTGTCCAGACAAAAAGACCATCTTTTCTGAAAAGCTGTGACTGTAGGCATGGCTTGTGCTTCAGTCATACGTCACTTACAGTGCCTTAAATAACTTGCACAGAGCTTTATTTCATGTATGCCCACTTTTAACTGCAATGTGTTGCTTCTATGCAGATACTCAACATCAGTCTTACTCTTTTATCCAATCCCAGCACTTGGGTTTGTAAAATTTGCTACTTAGACAATGTGAAAATGACTCTTAAACACTAGTGTAAACTTGTTAAAAACTTGAAAGACAGTAAGTGAATTGAACGTAACAGCTTCAAATGTGAACACATCAAACGTACAAGTGAACTGTGAGTATCTGTTAGAATCAGCACCCAACACTGAAAGGTATGATTAATGGTGCGTTCACTTACTGATGCACATACGTACCTGAGAGCATTTAAAAGATAACGTGACTGCTTATCTTAGGCAAAAAGCAAGCAAAGTACATAGTGACACAAGTTTTTGAACAATTGGGCTGACTTATTTAAGTGACTTTCTGTCCATAGTTACTTTGTTTTTAAGTGCATTTTTGTCTTACTGCTACTTTCTCCATATTTGTTGCTGTAGGAAACTTGAGATCCAGCCTTTACCTTGTCAATGTTGAGTAGCCCCTAGCACTGTTCTGAGAAAATAAACCATCTCCCAAAAAAAATCCCAAAAGCATCAAATAAAGCCTGTGGGTGCTGCTTCTATTTTTAAATGCCATTTTTTGGAGCACTTCCCAATTGTTTTCTGTTCAAAAATACCAGCGATAGTTAGAAACTATGAACATATTCAGTTGTGTTTCCACCCAACATATACGACGGCGCCAAACTTATAACTTTAGTATAGACTCAGTACGTATATCACTAAACACATAAGTGTGCTGATATAATACAAAAACAGACCCCCACACACAAACAAAGTAACAGATGAAAGTGTTTAAAATTAGTTTTAATTGGGGAGTAGCTGGCAGAGGAGCCACCGACTGTGTCACTCCTCCTCCTCCTCTCTGTTGTCTCGCTGTCCTTTGAGAGAAATCCTTCTATTCTTCCACAGGAACACCCCCACAGCTCATCATCTGCAAAGCCACGATATGCCACACTACTCCGTCTGTGTGTGTGTGTGTGTGTGTGTGTGTGTGTGTGTGTGT
>JAPQRN010000026.1:1184402-1200394 GCA_037367275.1 Coranthus polyacanthus
TTTTTTGTAATAGCACAAAAAGTAATAATCTATCAAAATCAGCATTGTTGCTAATCATTGACATATCCCAGACTGATGATCCCTGCACAAAAAAACACTTTGCATTCAAATAGAAAATAATTAATTTTTTGTGTAAAAAAAAAGAAAAAAAAGAAAAAAGTGGCATCATGTAAATAAACTGGCATTTAAAGGGTTAAAGTTATGAAAATTAATTCACATTTCCTATGCATGTTGAGGACTGGAGGTAATGACCAAAAAAATAAATGCATTTTTCTTCATGTTTAATATGACCCAGTGACCTAAAAGGGCCTTAAGAGGAAAAGTGTGATTTCTTATGCTGTAGGGTGTCCTGAGGGTTAAAGCCCTATACAGTCTACTATACAGGCATAGTACGCCCCTGTAGTGATTCAGACTCCACGCTCATTTGATTTCAATTTTATTGTGTGCTTCCGTTTATATGGATATGAATATATTTTGTGTGTCACATTTTAGAAAAGAGAAATCCATCTAATACAAAATCTCATATAAAGGGAAATTGGGTTAGATATTCTAAACAGGTACCAGGCGTGGGTCAGCACCACTTTTCAGTGTAGCCTAGTTGTGTGTACTGCTGAATATGTTGAAAAAAACATATAAGCCTTGAGTAGCTTCATCAACATTTAATGAGCTTTCATAGAATTAGAAAATCCACCACTAACTTTCAGACTGACGGGACGAAAGCTGCTGTAAAACACACATATTGTAGAACTCGTACACCATGTTACCAGTCTGTTGTGAATCCTTGAGCGAAAATGAACCAGAGAAGACAAAAGCAGGAGAAAAGCCTCCGCTGACCTGTTTTGTGTACAGAAAAGGCTGAAAAACGCCTGTCCAAATGCCATGGTGGCCATCTGGTGTAGCCTAGTTTTAGCATTCAATAGTTTTGTGTATTTGCAAAGCACACAATCATTATTGTTACACAAGAGACAGTGATTCCTCTGAACCTCCTTCTGCAGAGCAAAGATGATCATACTTGGTAAAAAGCAGATAAGGAACTTCTGTGGAAAAATATCAGGATTATCCTGGCTCAGCAATAGCATTTTTACCGAGTTTGACATCATGAAAAGAGCTTATGTGATGGATTACCTGCAAAAGTTTTATATATCTTATCAGACCGCAATTTTCTGGCTTCAGATTGATCATGATCCTGTAAACTGCAGGCATAGCTTTGACATGTTGTCAAAATGGCACTGGTTTGAGGCCATTAAAGTCCTGATCTCCAGCTGTTACTGTAAGCAAAAGACAGCATTGGAAATATTCACCCAACTTCTCTACTTTACTACAGTTTTGAGGTACTTGCATCTGTTTCATTTATTTGACAGATAACTAATCGTTTGTCTTACAGGATGACAATGCCACCGTCCAGAGGTCACTAAATGGTTTGATGAAAATGATGTGACTCATATACTACCGGATCTCACCAGATCTCAAGCCAGCTGAACACCGAAGGGAGATTTTGGACCGTCGCGTTAAACAGCGCGCCATCAAAACACCAAATGAGGGAATATCATTTGTCTGTTTCATTCATCCCTCCAGTAGAGTTTAATCATCCCCCTTTTCCATCAAGGCAGTTCCAGGGCCAGTTCAGAACCCGTGCCTATCCTCGAAACGGTGTTTTGACAGCCAAGACTATTGGTTACTATGTCGGGGCCATCGTGACCAACAAGATCGAGTAACATTTTCTGACCACCATCTTTTCAGAAACAGACAAACTTGCACTGTAATATAACATCAATTTAAAAAGGATTTGCTGAGATGAGGCTGCTCTCTCTGACCCATGCACCTGCCAGGCACATTACTGAGACACTTTATGTTGGTTTTTCCTGTAATTTGTCACTTGGAGTTAGAAGGGCCCATATTTGGACAAGAAGGTGGAGATGGAGAAGTACAAGGGGTTAAACAAATATGTCATATGAGACAAAAAAAAGGAGTGAATCTTCACACTTGAAAAGCTGAAGCCAACAAATGTTTGGCTTTTTTTTTTTGCTTAAAATCACTAAAAATGTGAATTGACTTAAAAAATATTCATTTTACACAAATCAAATCTTCAGTCGATATTTGCAGCTCTAATGATAGCTTGAGGTTTGATTTTCTATTGTTAGCTGTTAGAGCTGTGGTGTTTGGTAGCTGTGCCCGTCCACCCCCACTCCACTCATATTTGTTGCGATACATTACTCCTCCCCCCAGTGACCTGACCTCAAAGTTGATCCAGCTGGGTTATGGAGTAGCTTTAGGGTTATTATTGATCTTGGTACAGAGCTTGGATTATACTTCGTAAAAGGGTTTGGTGTTGATGGAGCTTGGAGTATTAGATTTACCGGATTGCTTCTGCATATGGAGCCGTCCATCCTACTAAAAGACTGCTTAGATTTTTCGGGCTCCCTCTGAAACTGTCATAATCTGAGCTGTCTGAGTTAATAACCCCACGAATCTTATGTCACATCATGTCATTTAATTAAACCACCATACATATAAGATTGGTGTATTACTGTGTTTCTTTACTTTAAAAGTAAAGAAAGTAAAGTTTCAAAGATGCTGAATTTACTATTCCTGATTTAATTCACTGGGAAACTTCAGGCTTGTTGGGTTGATGTACAACGTACTAAACAAAAAGAGCCTAGTATGTAAACATACTCAGAGGTGGGAAGTAACTAAGTACAAATACTTTGTTACTGTACTCTTCAGGTATCTGCGCTTTACTTGAGTATTTTCTGGCAGCTTTTTACTCCTACTCCCTACATTTCAACACAGAGCAGGCACAAATCTTACACGTTGAACCTTTAATAGTCTTTGCATTATATTAATATAGCGTTAGGTTCAGTTAGCGTTGCACAGAAACAGCAATTCAATGAAGAAATGTCAAAGGCCATACTATTTACTTTTACACTTTGAGTACATTTCAGATCTTGCACTTCTTCACTTTTACCGTAGTAAAGAAATTGAGCCAGTACTTCTACTTTTACCAGGATTTACACAATTTGTACTTATCTGTACTTCTGCTTGAGTGAAGAATGTGTGTATTTTTGCCACCTCGGAACATACTGGATACAATTCACAAATACATAAATAATTTGCAATTTATAAAGTGAAGATGACTCAGGTACAGGTCGTGTCTTGTGGTTACATCTAAAGGTACCATAGTACAAACCGCATGCTTCTGACTAAACCCTGTCTTTCTTTTCTCCTAATACACTGACATAAACTTGTGTAATATTCCTTATTTTTTGCTGCTGAAAAAAAAAGAGTAAAAGTCAAATACATCAAACACAAAACTGAGCAAATGTTGAGCAGTTACTCACTGCTGCATGCAGCGTGTGCTGTTAAGAGCTGCCCAGAGCTGGCACAGACTTGTAAAAACATTTGAGTTCCTTGACAGCTCCATCTGGATATAGCAGAGTGTTATGCGAGTGTCTGAGCTGCAGCTCCCGTGGATTAACCCTTGCCGCAGTAATGAGTGTTGATGGTAACTTAAAGACTGAGGGAATCCGTCGCTCAGTAATCCCCAGGTCCAAGCTCGGGGCTCAGGCTGATCGGCAGACTGATAGAGACTGGGACTTGAGAAAACTGAGGCAGAGGAAAAAAACAGTAAACATTTTTAGTTGAGGGAGTTAGAGCAGATGACAGAATGTTTTTGAATTCCCAAAATAGCCTACATGTTGGAGGGAAGTAAGAAACAGATCTCTGTGATTAGTTAAAACTGTGTGCAACACAGTAGATGCCTGTAAGCATACACTGTCCTTGGATAGGTTAGGCTGCCAGAAAGTGTCCAATATCCAACATTTGTATGATTAGAGCCAGTATCACTGATACTAACACAGTATTTTTTATTAATAGAAGTGGCTTGTACCATGTAGGAAGGAATCAAACTATAAACAGCGTAGATGAACCATAGACTGTATGGTTCATCTACGCAGTGGATGGAGCCACTGTGACGTCACCCATTGGTTTTTGAATTGCTGTTTTGAAGCCAGGAGGTTGATGCTACAGAATGGATCACCTGGATGGACAGTCTGCTGTGATTGGTTGTTGTACCCACTATGGCTAACGCTGACAGCTAACACTACGGCTGTGTCTAGTTGTTTTTTTTGTACCACTCTGGCCAGATTTGAATGAAGTGCCAGGCAACTGTCAAACGTGACACAATTTCCATTTGACACAAATTGTAAGAAGAGCTTATGAAATATCGAATAATGCTTTGCGATAGACTAAAGTGTACGCTGAAATTGGTTGGCGCAGCGGAAAATTTGTCAGAAACTATTTTTGATTATGGTTTCATTCAAAAAGTCATTTTTTAAATGTAAAATACACACATTTAATGCTTCTAGCTTTTTACACATGTGAGCTAGCTAGAACTATAGCTTCAACTTTTGTGTTTTGGCTATCGCCATCTTGGCTTTTTGGAGCCAGAAATGATCTGATTTGGACAAAACGGTGGAACTGGGGAAGTGTGAGCGACCATGCATGTGCTAATGCTAAACTTACTGACAATAAAATGGTAAACTTCATTAGCATATAGTGGCTGTCAGTGGTATTACTCTTTAAGATACTTCCACATTGGCTTCACTTTCAAGGTGCAGTTGTTGCCCACTAGCATAATCTCAATAAACTCAAGGGTAGTGTTACTATGTAATGTTATGTGTGGTTACAGCCCACTGTTCTCTATCTGTTTAAACAAATACATTCATGAGAGAAAAGGTCCCCAAAAGTGGATTAAAGCTCTTAGATTAGATGACATCTGGTGACCTGAGCAGCACAGAGAGCAGTCTGCCTGGCGTACGTGGTGGGAGACAGAGAGTGAGATTACCACCAGCAGAGTGTGCATTAGAGATTGCTTCTGGTTCTTTTTGTGTACAATCGTGAGTGTGGGACAACTTGTGTAGGAGCGTTCAAATGTGTGTGCGTGTTGCGGTGGGATTGTTAATCCTAATCCACTCGTGAATGCACATACTAAGGACCGGCAGGCCATTAGTGCCCGTGTGTGTTGGTATGTAAGTATATGAGCACATGTCAGCGTTTTCCACGGTGTGTTTAAGTCTATGCATTGAGTGTGCACATGCGTGCGGGGGCGTGCACCAGTAGCGCATTTGTGTGTGCACACTTGTGTGTGTGCAGGAGTGTAATCTGAGAGTGAACAGGGGGTTAGAGGGCCATTAACCAGTGCATTAGCCCTGGCTACAGACAGGCTGGGGAAACTCAGAGAGCAGAGGGGCTGGATGTGTGTGTGTGTGTGTGTGTGTGTGTAGGAGAGCTGATGGTTTGAGGATTTCAGGGGGGAAAGGGACAATGGGGTGAGGATTTATCAGCAAGAGTGAGGAGGATTGAGTGCATTAGCAAGTGCATGTGTGTGTCAGTGTGCGTCTAAGGGATTGATGCTAGCTGACCCATAAAAAGCAGACAGACACACCCTGAGAATGAGTTAGCATCATCCCATCCAGCTATTATTCAAAATATACTTAACAAACAGTCCAACACTGATTGAATGGGCTGAAAATATCTGTGCAATAAAATTGAGACGTCATCCTCTGTCGACTGAAGGCGCTATCTGCGTCCCTTTATGAACAAGGGACACTGGGGCTCCGTTTCATGCTCCGAAGCTCCCCAAACAAATCACTCACCATAGTTTAATTTGTCATTTGAAACACAGTTACACTCACTCTGAGATAACTCTGATTACCTCTGCCGCCTGCAAAAAATTGGCCATTAATTAAAGAGTGAGTGGGAATTGGTAGCATTTAGTACAGTGACATGAATGTTCATTTGTTGTGTAAGCTTTGATGTGGAGTAATTTTGCTTCATTTACTTAACGGAGAAAAGGCTTAATGATAAGATAAGCTGATGCCGCATGCATTAGTTTTACATTTACTGTAATGGTCTTTACACACCAAGAGTGACACAAATAAATGATCATCATTTACTCTCACTACATGCTATAGTCATGTCAAACCTACTCCTTCAGCATGAAAAGTGGACATTTTCGAATCAGTTTTGAGTTTGAAAAATACTGACATGCAAAAGGGCACAAAATTAATTCTGGGATATATTTAAGGTTGCTCTCCTGGTGAGTCAGACCTTTGGAGCTTCTGTTTATTGAATATATCATATTTTTTTTTCTTGACAGACAGCTCAACTGTAGTTGTGGTTAATAAGTTACACTAACAAGACCATCAAATGATTTTGTTACGCAAATGTTTGATGAAGTTTTACGGTTTTATTGTGTCAGTAAGATAGCATTTAGCATTAGCTCGCCCATCACCCCTCACACTTCCCCAGCTCCGCCCCCTTTTGCCCAAACATGGTCACTTCCAAGATTTGTGACGGACAAAACGCAAACACAAGGCTTCAAAATGGCAGTCCAAAAAGCAATTGGTGGCATCGCAGTAGCTCTTCCCACTTCTTATATATGGTCTATGGATAAAAAGCAGACATGTCAAAGTAACCTTTAAGCTGCAGTAGTCCAGTGATTTTAACTCTCTTTGAATGTGATCTCAAATGAAACAAATTCGTTTGATAAGTTACTCCCACTGCCTCAGGCGATATTTTTCAGCTATACACACTGGTTAATGATGATAATAGTTCATCGCAGCACATTATAATGAAATATTGGATGAAGGGAAGAAATGATGAGACAGATTAAAGGAGACACGTAGCCAAGGACAGACAGGAAAGGCAAAGTGAGTGACCAAGAGACACTGACAGGGTGAAAAAAAAAAGTGAGAGCCCTCCTGATATCTCCTGTTGTCTATTATTCATGAGTCCAAGAAGCAGTAGAGGGGAAGGAGGAGACGAGATTGTAGCTTTTTGTCTTTCTCTTCAGTGTAGTCTTCTATAGGACCGTCCGGTTTACCTCTACTTCTTCCTATTTTTCCTCTTGTCTTTAGTCTCTTTCACTTTGTCTCATAACACACAATCATTCACGTCTGTGTGGCCTCTTTTTTTTGTCAGATTTGAATTTAAAAATATAAAAAAATAATGATCTGAGCCAAAGAACTGCACTGTCTGTCGGTAGGTAGTATCAGACTGATATTAGCTACTAGCTAAAAATATCTGCCCTGTGACCAGCCTACGTCTCAGCTAGTTAACTGAGAAGATACTTGACTTTGAGCAGAAGTGAATTCTGTGAATTCTATTATGTTGATAAGTATCACTAATGATATTTATGACAGACATGATGACAGTTTTTTCTTTTTTATTCTTCTTATGTAGCCTATTTAGCCCAACGCTAAATAGAAAATGGCTAATGTTAATCAGACCTCTTTAGCCCGGCTGTAGTGAGTTTGGTTTCTATGAGAAGGACATCAGTTCATGAAAGACATAAAAGGAAAGAGGCAATATAAGAAACTAAGAATTTAAAGGGTATTGTTGAGATATATTATTTTTATACTCATGTGAAATTCTACTTTTTATATACACATAATGCACATAAAGGTTTTAGAAGACGAAATGTATATCCTAGTAATAAATGATTTAGATATGAAGGTTTCAAGCATTAACTCCACGGTGTGAAGAGTTAGCTACATAGCTCATCTTCTGATAGAAAGAACATGAAAGCTAATGAGATTTTGTAGCCATTTGTTGGGAGTGGTGAAGTTTTGACTGTGTAGCTAGGCTAATTAGCCAGGTGCTAATGCTGATGTAAACTCAACATTTTTAACCAGGTAGTTTTCTAACCTACCAGTATGTCTTCTGGGGTCTTTTTGCATTGACTTTTGTTCTGCATTCACCTCATCAGTAGTAAAAAAAAAACATTTCTCAATTGTTTTCATTATTGTGGTTAATTCTCTAATTCCATTGTGGCTAATGGAACTAAAGTATGCTGCTCTTAATCCCGCCTACTGAGCTCTGATTGGCTTGGACGTGTTCCAACTGGAAATATGACTAAATACTTACAGAGCTCTCATTACACATCTATGTTACAGAAGTTACATACAAAACATACACGCACACAAATCAACCAAGCTGTCTAAAAATCTTCTACTTTATTCAATAAATGTTTTTGTAAAACATTCAATAAAAAATGATCTTTAATTTATTGCTCATTGTCTTCTTTACACTAGGAGTTGATCTGATGCATAATAATTTTTCCAAAGCACTCTCACAAGGAATATGTTGCTAGATATTTAGACAAGATTTTATACTGTCATTATAATAGTAATAACATACATACATAACGCACGTTCAGATTATATAAAAACAAACCAAAGTTACAGTAGCTGGACAGAAAAAAAAACAGACCAGGGACAGGCAGACTCAGGAGTCCTCTCATACTTTTAGGATGCTGTCAGGACTGTAGCAGGCAGCGTTTGTTGCTTTTCCAGTGGTGTTGCAAAAGCTTTTAACCTTTAAAATCAGAAGAATTAAAAACCGAAAGCATGTGGGGGGAAAAAAAAAGGCAAAAGACTGGGAAAGCTACAAACATGAAGCTCAGCACTTTACAGTTCTTTACAGTGGAAGCCACTATAAAAGTCCGCCCTTCATGCATTTATTATGAAACTATCCTGGAATGTTACATAAAGTCTAACTACAAGGCTATATTTTATCACAAAGCTCCAGTGTCAACTTAAATAAACTAATAAAAATGAAATACAACAGATAAAAAAGGGAGGTGCATATTTGCAGCAGTACAGTACTTCAACATGCCTCTTATTAATTAACTATGGGACTTTTAAAATGGCTTTGTTTGGAGTCTCAGGTTTATCGATACAGTATTAGTGAATATAGTGAAACAATATTAGCAGTTTTTATGAGTTCTTAGATGCACCCCAAAAGCATTTTAAGGAATGTGGTCCATAGAGCTGGGCAATAAATCAATAACGATACTTATTGTGATACAATTTAATATGTCATAAATATCATTATTGTGATATACACTTCAGTGTTTTACTTAATTTTATTCAGGCATATTTTGATGGTGAAAAAAGATTTTCTTTTTTCTTTACGTTTGTGTCTTTTCGTCTTTTCGTCCTTGCCTTGTTACATCTTTTTTTGTCATTTTCATCTTGTTGCGTCTTTAAGGTCATTTTCATCTTGTTTTGTTTTTGATGTCGTTTTCGTCTCGTTACAGCTTTTGTGTCATTTTTGTCTTTTCATGTCTCACGCGTCGTTTCGTCTCCTATGAATAATTAAAATCCACAAATAACCTGGCTTCTTCAACTTTCACGGGACAAAAAAAAAAAACAGCCTTCAAACAGCCTTAAAAGAAATCACAATTTGCCATTTATTGTGATAATTATTGATTAATTTTAAAATTCTTATCATGATATCATTTTTGGCCATATTGCCCAGCCCTAGTGGTCCATGTTGGCGCGATTGGATGAAATTTATACATTACATTAACACACCTCATCATTGTTCAAATTGAGAAAGAAATATTTGCAGTCATAGATACAGGAACCAAAGTCATCCATGCAGTGAACAGCCTTTGGGGAACTGGGTCATCTTGAATAAAATGTATATAATGAAACTCATTACAGTACTGAGATGATGTGAGGCTCCCCTGTCCCAAGTCATTTAGAGAATCCCACATCCTTGCCACTCCTCCCCTCATACACATTCTCACTAAGCAGAGTGTGGTTTTGTGTGTTTGTGTGTGTGTGTGTAAGAGAGAGAGAGAGAGAGAGAGAGAGAGTTTTGCTGATTTACCCAAACTTTGGCCTCGGGCCTGCCTGTGTGTGTGATGCAGCTCCATGTGTGCATGTGTGTGGTTTACAATCCCTACTTGGAGCCAAATGTCCAAATAAATGTATGCACCTTTTTAAAACTGCACCCACGCACAGGCCAGCTCTGAGGTCAGCGGTGATGTTTGAACGTCATGCGTCATATATTTACATTCTCATTTAAGGAAACTGTGTACAAGGCAGTATTAGATGGTGACCTGGCAAGGTGTAGTTCTTTTTTTTTGGTGGGTTGTGGGGGGGGGAGGTAATTTTCTGTGTTTTTGTCAAAGTTGGGGTACGAGGAAGAAGGGGTGGAGACATGGGAAACAAAAACATAGGTGGCCTAAAGTGGCAGCACTCGTTGCAATAAATAAATAAATAAATAAACCAATAACGTAATAATAACTTAATAAGTTAAAGGGGTCTGTCTGTACATGTGTGGAGAGAGAGAGCTCAGTAGCGTTTGTGCATGGTTTTCTGTGTTGGTTTGCATGTTGAGTTTGTGTGTTAGTGGCCCTTAGGGGCTGTAGCTCGGGAGGGAAAAGGAACAGTAAACTGACCCAGGAGACCCCAGAGACTTCATTTATACTCTGACAACACAAACAGAGCTGCTAGGACACTCTCTGAAGAAGAAGTAGTGACACTGAAGCCAAACAACATCGGTCGCAGATCTCATCTTTACAATGTAAAATGTAACAGGCCATGCTTTATAAGTCGTGTACAGTCAAAACTACGAGTAGAAAACTGCAGGTGTCATTCTGGGAACAACTCAATCTGATGGGGAAAAAAAACAAACTTTCATGCATGTCGTTTCTTCTGTGTAAAGGCTTTGGTTGTTTGGTCTGTAGATCACTGGCAGTCATTTTAGTGTAGTGTAGTGAGTTACTTTCAGATGTTTCATTCTCTTAAGGTGTCAGTAAACTTCAACCAACATGTTTATCACATAGTTGAACAGCGTCTAAATCTCCCTCAGCACCTTTCTGATTGCAGAAAAGGACTGTACACACACTTTACTCTTGAGCTCTCTTTTTCCATTTTTCACTTTTTCTGTGTACGCCAATATGCCACGACATGAATCCTTTAGAGGAAATAGTTTCCAAAAGTTTTGCGCTGCTATCCCCATTTGAGTGATTATCAACTTTTCAACCCACTCTCAGACAGCGGGCTTTTACTCCACTGAACCCATTCTCCATAGCTCTTCTCTTCCAGTCACAACTTGTCACATTAATTAGGTAGTTTCAAGCCTACTGACACCTCAAGGTAATTAATAGGCTTGCTTCTAAAAAGAAATCCTTGGAATTCATCAGCTTTATGTTACATTGCCACCATTTGTCAATTATGTTTGGGGATAATGTGAAAGTTTAATTAGTTAAAGTTGATATTCATGTGCCGTCGTGTGCTTACATGAAGTCTGTGCAGCGCTGGGAGCTAGTCAAATGTTGACGTTAGCTAACTCCATTTGTAAGCTAATGGTAGCTAGTGTTGCACACTTGCCACGGAGGAGCAAAAGAGACTCACTCAACGTAAGGATTTTTTGGCGCAAAACTGACCTGAGTCCTCTACATAGAAATCAGTGAACATGTAGGCAACCAAAACAGGCGTTAGCTTAGGAATGGAGTTAGCTAACGTCAAAAAATGACCAGCTCCTAGAACAACAAAGACTCAGCACAAGACCATGAACGAATTTACAAACTGGAACTTTAATCATTTTGATTTTTTGAATTTATGAATGCACTATAAGTTCCTTTAAAAACTTGTAATTGTTAACAAGGTCACATTGACTCACAGCATAGGCCTAACATATATTACAACTGCCCTATTTAGATTGGGAAATGCCTTAAAATAAAAAGCTTTATGATGGAGAAGAACAAGCATTTCACTTTACTTAAAGTGAACAAATACGTAAAGTTCTCCAGCATAATACACTACAGCCATGGAGTCTTATACATTTAGGTCCTTAATATCTTATAAGGCAGGTTTCCAACATGTGGCAGTTGTAATACATTAAAACCACTGACTGAAAGCCTTTGCACATGATTTTTTTACAAATCATTAGAAGTTCTCCATGAGGTATTAATAATTTCCAATTATAAAAGTATCAAAAAGCTGTTTAAATTTTATCAGAGGAATCATTTTGTAGGAGTATGTGGTTTGTAACATGGAACAAAAGTGGAGGAAAAACTGCGATGCTTACAATGGAGAGCAGGGAAGAGAAAGCTCATGGCCAGCAGCTGCATAAATAAGACGTCATATATCCATATAGAGACATGTAGAGTATTGATCATCGTCGTCATATAATTATAATGATGCCGTGGCAGGAATAAACTTGCAGTGCGTGTGTTGCAGATGGGAAAAGCCCCAAAAGTTTGGAGCGATAGTGTGAAAGTGTGTCTGTGTGTGTTTCTGTGCCCTTGTTATGATGTGTGTTTTGGGGGGAAAGTTAGGAATATCAGCTGTTTTACATTCACGGTGAGAGGTTAGGAGGCGATGTCCCACTGTGGCCTACGCAGGCCGTGGGAGGACGGACAGGTCAGGTTTGGGGGATGGGGGGGAATCATCTGTAGGTGTGTGTTAGTCAGCGAGGTTGAAGTTGAAAGGTCATGGCAGGGTAACGTGGCTTTCTTCTAGAGAAGGATGCATTTTCCTTTCTCCACCCACGGGTTGTTCTTCATCAGCTCCGGGTTCAGGAAGGGATCCTCGGGGACGCCGTCCTCTATCCACTTTACCAAGCTGAGACAGAGAGAGAAACAGACATTTTTTAAATTCCAAGGGAAGTTTATTATAACAATCCTCCAAACTTCTGTGTGCTTTTTTTCCCATACAAGGCAAGAAAGAGTTGGAGAATATAGGCAAATAAGAGTGGAAGTAACTAATTGCATGTACTTCTACTGCAGCTCTTCCCACTTTCATTTATTCAGATAATTATCCATGTAGTAGACAGTTCACTCTTTGAACTTTGAACGCTACTTTTCGTTTTTCCAGTTTTTTTCAGCAGGGTTCCAAAACACTGACCCTGTATTCTTTTTGGCTGTACATGAAAAACAGCATTAGTCAAAAGACAGTCCTTTCAAGCAGTGCTGACAGCAAGATAAATTGTTTGAGTTTCCTTGATTAGCCTGCAGCGTGAGCTGCAGTACTTAATGACAGCTGCAGCTTTGCTTAGATGTGACAGTAGCTTTCAAGGCTATTAGTTAGTTAAGTCATATCAGTAGTTACTGTTTTATCATTGTGCAATGGCCAACGGTGTCACATCCAATATTAAGTGCAGCTCATTTTATTGGTGTATAATTGGATAAACCACCAAAGATGTTTGACAGTTCAGTCTTGATCTGGAAATACAAATTTGTGCAAAAATTGTCAGTTTTGTCACCTGACAAAAACATGGACAAGAAGTCAAAATGCTCAGAAAAATTCAAGTTTCAATTTCTACAGTTTCTGAACAAATCTTTTCTGCTTATAAAGACTGTGACTACACAAGTGGACCAATCACTGACAAAACTGTTTCCAAACTTTGTTACATATGTGAAGCTCTTCTGCATTTATCTGCTTGCTGCAACAATACACAACTATGATATTAATGTAACAGTGCATTACACATTTTGTAAGTAGGCCAGTTTAAAATTCAAATGTGAAAGATTCACATGGGCTCTTGTGCTTACGTGGAGTTTGTGTTGGAGTCTGTGTTGTGCTGGGAATTGCTCATTTGTTGACATTTGCTAACACCATTTCTAAGGTAACGGTAGCTAGTGTTTCACACGGTTACCACAGTAGAGGAGGAAGAGAGGGACTGAAGCGCTCAGGAGCAAGCATTAGAGGTGTAGAAATTTGAAGAAAGTGAAGAAATTTCCTCTGCTGTGACTTCGTGTGACTCAACGGAGCGATATTCAGTATTAGCGCAGTGGATATTACTGTGGCAGCTCGCCATAGGCTAATTTGTCCTAATACAGTTTCATAATGAACTGAAAATATTTTACACATCTCACTATAACATAAAAGATGTCTAACGTATTTTGTAAGATTGCTTCAGGAAAGTGTTAAATCAGACTTACTGCATGGCAAGTCTCAGTTACTGTAGACAATATAAACTCATTTTATCTCTCTTTCAGCAGCAGAACATCACAAATGCCTGCAAGTTAAAGTAGACTAAACAAACACTTTTAGTGCTGACAGACTCTAAATAATCACTATAAATGGACTTAAATACACCCACTAGACTAGCAACATTAATGCTAACAATCCATAATGCAAACTTCTCTTCATTTACACTGGTACTTGACACATTTAAAATAAATTTAAATTCATTTTTAGTGGAGTAGTAACATTTGGACAGTGCTGTTATTTATTTATTTCTTTAATAATGCGTTATATGTATAATTCCTCTGTAAAGTCCTCTACATAGAAATCAGTGTACAGGCTGTTCTCATGTATGTAGGCAAGCAATACAGTGGTTAGCTCAGAAATAGAGTTAGCTAAGGTCAACAAACGACCGGCTGTCAGCACAAAATAGACTACACAATAGAAATGTAAGCACGCACAAGTCTTACATATTGAACCTTTAATCTGGGCACATCTGAGTAATGTGTACACAGAAAGGATAATATTCACCAAGTGCCAGCTGGATGTTAAAAATGGTAGCGTTATAACCAGTAACTTTTGATTACAAAACCTTTAACAGGTTAAAGGCCAAGATTTGTTGTTCATCACAGTGGGAAATATGTTGTTACACTTTCTTACTTTCTTGCCAAGAGTTAGATAAGAAGATCAATATTACTTTCATGGCTGCCCTTCAAATCGAAGCTCTACCACCAGCAGTTGTGCAGCACTGAGAAATAACGGGAAAACCGCTAGTCCTGTCTCAAAATAACAAACTCTGCCTAACAGCACCTCTGAAGTGCATTCATTAACATGTCCTAGCTTTTTACGTAATCTGTAAATTTTTTTTGTAGTTTCTGGGGACTTGAACTGTGTGCACATGTTTGGGTTTTTTTTCTAGAGCTATTTTGGGCTACTCACTCAGTCACTGTTTTGGAGGACTTCTCCCTTTTGAAGGCCAGCTGATACTTGAGGCTCTCCACCTCCTTCTTCATCTGGGGCAGGTCCATCTCATCCATGGCTGCAGCTTAATGTAGGGCTTTTCTACCTGCACACAAAGAGGGGAGACCGCAGCTATTTTTATATAGAGCACAATACTGTTAAATAGTGGTTCAATACAACTGTTCCCTGCAGCAAGAACACCAAAAAGTACATCTGATTTATACACGCTGCTTACTGATTATACCTACAGGAAGGCAGAGTAGAGTCTGTTAAATTCATAGAGTACAAACAAGCGCTGCCAAAACTGGCAGACCCACTTAACACCACTGTACTGTATACACTCAGCGGTCTTGTTTTGTGTCCTGTGAGCCATAAAAGAGCCTATAAAGATGAGTGAAAATCGATAAAGGTTCCGCAGCTTTTTTATGTTATTGGCATCTGTAACAAAAAGCAGCAGTTTAACAGTAGAATAATGATATATATTCCACCTATAGTTTTACACAGTCATTCCATCATTCATGACAGCAGGTAAGAATAGGTCAGTAATACCTGTGGAGGGAAAGGAATATGTGTTTTGCCACTATAACCTAAAAGAAGCAAAAGGACAGCGTGTGCTGTGCCCCATTTCTTCCCCTGCCCTGAACCCTCCCCCATTCAGAAAGGCCTCCAAAGTGACTAATATTATATTATTTTATTATATTATTATATTACTGTTTATGTCCTCATAACGTGTTCAGCACATATAAGCTATTTTAATTACTTGAGTAGTTACCATTTGATACCTTTTATCATATTTAGGTATATCGTACTGTTTTCTTTGGCCCGCGTTCTGTAACACCAGACTTTCCTGGATCTTTAGAAGACTGGGTTTTCTGTAAATCTTGTACTAAGTCCAAAAAGTACTGCGCAACTGCAAAATCTGAGCCACCCACCCAGCATAATATGATCAGTATTCCCTCTACATAAGCTTTAGAGATTAATGTATCAGTAATATGCACTTTAACAGGTCATATCCATTACGTCCGCACTGCAAGTTAGTGAGAGGAAATGCAATTAGCTAAAGACAAAAGCCATCCTATGGAGACAAAATGGTGGAGCATTTTATAATGTCATAAGATATTGGCTCTAATTGAAGTTGAAGGTGGTATTGAAGGTGAAAAAAACATTAAAACTGTATCATATATCATACCATAATATGATTCTAAAACTCTCACTGTATATACATTTAAAAGGCAAAGTATTGGCAACTGAAGCATTTTTATTTTA
>JAPQRN010000026.1:1210800-1223567 GCA_037367275.1 Coranthus polyacanthus
CACACACACACACACACACACACACACACACACACACACACACACACACACACACACACACAGACACACACACAAATCATTATTTCTTTACAGTTTAAAGGCTGAAAGTTGAATGAAAGCAGTTATTTGTGGTTTTAAATTATTTGTCAAAGACATAAATGACGATATAAAAGACATAAAAGATGAAACAAAGTGAAAACAGACAAAATTATGTAAAAGACACAACAAGACGATTGTTTTTGTCTCTTTACATAATTTTGGTGTTGTCTTTTACATCATTTTCGTCTCATGTCTTTTAGCTCATTTTTGTCTTGTGTCTTATCTAGTTTCATCTTTATGTTGCTGTCACCTTGTTTCATCTTTTACATTACTTTCATCTTGTTGCGTCTTTTACAAATAATTTCAAACCACAAATAATCATCTGGTTTCTTCAACTTTCACTCAGGACCAAAAACCAGCCTTTGACTTTAAAAGAAATGACTTGACTTCATTTCTGGTGATAACTGTCGATACTGACTGATATGAAATGTTCATTAGAACATGTTGGCGGGTGGTCCAATTCTAGTTGTGTACCTTTCTTCATGTTTCCGTCCAGCATGGCTCTGTGTCTGAAGATGAGTGTGTAGAAGACGGCCTGGCAGGTGCTGTAGAACGGCCCGTGGAGGCTGATGTCGCAGCAGGTCTGTCTGTCGCTGCTATCCTGACTGTCGATGTAGCGGTGGATCCACGAGATCAGCAGGTCCAGACAGGCCCGAACGGTGCTGCGCAGGAGAACACACAAGGGGAAGGGATCAGCAGGAAACACACAATGCCTGAGGATCTTCTCAAACACAGACTCTGACTCAACTCACAGAACGGGAATGAACTTGGCTCGTGCCAGGAAGCTGCCCAGGTATCCTGCAGCGGCCTGACGAAGGACCACGGGCTGAGAGGGGCTCTGCAGGATCTTCCACAGGTGATCAAGGAAGGCCTCTGCCAGGGCCTGGGACAGGTCACACCAATATTAAACATGTACAGGAATAATGGAGGTGTGTGTGTCTGAGCTGTTGAGCCAGACTGATGAAAAACACAAAGACAAACCTCATCCTCCATCAACCACATGCACCATTACAAACTAGAAAACAGCCCAGTTTATGAGCATTTTCAATTTGCACATTAAAAAAAAAAGGAAGCTTAAAAAATAAATAAAAATAGTTTTTCCTGTGGGCACAGCTGTAATTAGAGCTGTGTGATTAAACAATAATTGCCATTATTGTGATGTATTTTTATATTGTGTTATATTTTTTTTTTTGCATTGTCAGAAAAATCACTTACAAAATGTTTCAATGTTTTCATCTTGTTGAAGAAGATCTGACATTGCACTCATTTTATGTATTTTGATTTAAATAAATAAAATATTTATTTTGTATTTTGTGAAAGCTAGTGTTATATATCATATATAAATACACAGGTCTAATATGACTTACCACAACATTCAATCAAAATAAATAAAATGAACAAAATAGTAACAGTAAATCACCAAATAAGTCGACAGAGACTGTTGCTCATTATTTAGTCAATAAGGCCAGATATCACAGCATCTCATCGTGTTGGTCTCTGCACATATTATTATTTCACTGATGCTACATACAGTAAGCTGGTGTGGTGTGTGTTCTACTGACCAGTCTGAAGCTGCATAAGTAGAACAGTGTGTAGTGCACGTGACAGGAGGCGTGTGTCGGCAGAATGACTTTGTCAAACACACTCAACAAATCTCTGTAGAGCTCCTTAGTCCTTTCCACGTGCAGAGAGCCTGAGAAGAAGAAAGACGGAAAAGGAGAGGGAGAAGAAAGAGAAGAAAAAGTAGAAGAAGAGGACAACATCATTATTCACAGTGACCTTCTGGATGTCCTTTTACTGTTCCATCCCGATGTGAACACTGCTGCTCGGTGTCAAACTACCCTTGTTGATTTACCGTTGTCATGGCAGACATCTTTGATGTAAGCCATGAGCACAGTCATGAGTGTGTCCAGTCTCTCAGCCACTGGGTGAGCCATCACAGTCCTGGAGGGGTGATCACTTGACACATCCTCATCCTGAAATACACACAATGAGAGGCTTTCAGAGCAAAAAACCTGGGGCCTGTATAGCAAAGCACGATTAAGGGGTTAGGGCAAGGACTTCAGCTCCAAAATGAAGCCAATGTGGAATCTTAAATTGTAATACCACTATTGGCCACTAGATGCTGCTCCAAAAAGCCCCGACTCCCATAGACTTACATTGAATTTCTCTCTAAAAATACTAAGTCAATCATTTTTTCCAGGAGTCATTCTGCTCTCATTTGTTTTATTTGGACCCTCTAATAAGTGTTCTGGTGCATCTTTTAATTATTGCTTCATTAACATGATTTTACAGTAAGGTGAACAGAAGCTTTGATGTCTGCTGTGCCATGTTGGGCTTTGATTGACAGCTCACTTGCCTGCCAAGTCAGACTTTCAGAGCTTCTGTTTATTGAATAAAACATATTTTTTCCTGACAGACAGCTCCACTGGAGTTGTGGTTAGTAGGTTAAACTAACAACACCATAAAATATCTTTGTTATGCAACAATGCTTAATGTTTACAGTTTTACCATGTCGAAAAGCTAGTGATTAGCATTAGCTTACCCATGACCCCTCACAGATGGTTCTGACGTCTCGCACTCCTGCAGCTCTGCCCCTTTTGTCCAAATATGTTCACTTCCGTCTCAAAAAAGCCAACATGGCAATGGCCAAATCGCAAACTACTGGCTTCAAAATGGTAGTTAAGAAACTAATGGGTGACATCACGGTTCCTCAGTGCAATTATTATATACAGTCTATGGGTCATTTCTGGTTCCACTCTGGGTTTTCAGTGCAATGACATGGTTTACATTCCTTACCGGGGTATATCTCCATGGTAACTTGCCCTGCAAACCTGATCTGAATACAACATCCTGTATCCAATCTGTGTGTACACTAAGAAGCAACTGTTTTTCACATTTTAAGTCAGTTATTACATTTTCTGCAGTATCTACAGGTATCCGTTTTCATTTTAAGTAAACACATACATTTCATACCTTTCAGTTTGAACAGTTACATCAACATCATCATCATCATCATTTCAAACAATGTTACCATGTCAAAGAGTCCTTCCTGTTCCTGTTGGTTCTGCACAGTGCTCTCCTCTGCCTCCTCGATGTCAGAGCGTGACGCACTCACCTACGATGGACAACACATACTGTTACACACACAGAAATAAAAAAAATACACACCTTCCCTCTGCTACTCTCTGTCCAAACCAAAACACTTAATCTAAAGATACAGGACTTGGTGCTGTTTCATGCAGCTGTGGAAAAGCAAAGCTAAAATATCACAGTTAGGGGAGCTGACATGTTGTCTCTGTGTCGATCTACAGAGTAGTCGCGTCTGACTCAACTCAAGCCATCGGTGAAAACACCAATGAGCAGCCAAAACCGCCCCTCAAGTGGTTGATTTTCTACAGCAGAGTCCAGAGAAGTGGATAGAATTCTAGTTTCGTATAAGGCCACTTGAATTACAGTATGCTGAAAGGTAACTAATGACACCAAAAAAGAACCAAGCACTGCAGCTTTAAAAGTCAAACTGTGCGATAGTACCGCTGGCTCTCAGACTTAGAACATGTACTAGATATTTGGAGCTGAATCACTTACGTCCAGTTTGAGCATCTTGCCGATGATGACCTCCAGTACATCTCGTCGAATGGATGGCATGTGCACAGTTACTCTCAGCAGGTTGTGCACGTAACACTCCTGTAGACAGCGGCAGACTGTGCTCAGACTCAGCAAAACACATCACATGGGAATTTGCTCTGCAGTATTTTATAAAGGCAAGCAGTAAGAGGAGCTGCAGTGTTCCAGTATACATATGGAGACATAACATGTATTAAGACATAAAGATGTTTTTAAAGTAACAGTTAGAGCCTCCCGATGACTGACCAATGGCTCAACATTTGATCTTTGACTGTTTCCATGGACCCTAATATTCCACTAATGATCAGAATACAACACCTCCTGGATCCTGTATCAGAACAGACTGTCTATGTGTCTGTCCATCCTTGAGGATGGATTCCTCCTCTGTACCTCTTCCTGAGGTTTTTACCAAGGGTTTTTTTTGGCCAGCTTTTCCTCACTTGAACTGAGGGTCTAAGGACAGAGGGCGTATATTGTACAGATTGTAAAGCGTTTTAAGGCGAATCTCTGATTTGTGATATAGGGTTATATAAATAAAATTTAATTGGAGGCTGGTGTAAACCTTTGATAATCCAATTAATAGGAAAATATTAGCCGTGTAAACACTTGATCTGATCGTTTCTCTCTTTCTGCCCATGTTTGACCCATGTGGTACCCCCACCCCCACATTAGATCACATGATCAGTTTCCAGGGGGGACAGAAACATGGCAGCAGCAAAACTATACTGGTCTGCGGCTGATACAAGTTTTTTGTAGGAGACTTTAAAGGGATTACTGAACACCTCAATGGTCAAAAGGCTCATAATAGAGGGAAAAAAAGTTAATATTTTCCCCACAATATGTTTGGGTCCGTCTTGGTCATTTTAATAATGAAAAGCTGGAAAACAATGTCTTGTTGTTCTTCTGTTATAACCAATCAAATTACTTTGCACATGTCAAATAAGTTCCATTATGATTAAATGCTTTGAGCAGGTAAACACACATCTTATCAGCTCAGTGTCCATGTAAACACTTCAGTTAAAATCTTTCATCAAAATGTTTCTTACGAGAACTCTGGAGGATTTCTGTATGAAGGGGAAGTTCTCCTGCAGAATGGGCATCAGAAAGCGACTCGTACTGAACAAAGACAAGAGTATTCAGTTTACAGGAACAGAACACAATAATCATCTATGAAGGTGTGATTACTTCAGGTTTTCTACAAACAATGAAACAATGTTCCACACAGTCACATCTGCATCTGAGTATTTGTTTGGTTTAGTTCTAAATGGTTGGATTATGTCAGCACTAGTTCATCTTTGATTTTTATTCTACTTGATGTTACTACTACAGCGTTTCACATTAATACACAAAAAGAGGCAAAACAACATGATAAATGCATAGTAGATAAATGGATAGTTTGACATGAATACACAAAGGACTGGAACATTTTTTAAATATTGCTTATATTGATGACTAACTTTGTATTTGATATTGGAACAAATGCTGAATATTTTTACCATTACCAGTATCATAATTTATACCAAATTAATATTAGCAAATTAATTAACATATAATATAATCAGCATGGAAAGCATCAATATTAACTAGATTACTTTTTCCACGGTTTGATGTGTGTGCAAGTTCATTTTTGAAACTTTTTGCTGTTTTTATTATCTGTTCTAGCTTTTCCACATTTTCTACATAGGTAAAATATTTATAGTAGTAATAATAATTGTCTAAAATGATGTAACATTATATAATTTATTGAAAAATATAATACTTATTTATGAGAGGACCCCCAAACCCTGCAGCTGTGTCTAGGTCTTCTACAAACTTAGGGAAAATGCAGTAATAGTTGAAAAATATGTGAAGAATAATGCACAGTTTTTAGTCACATAACATCACTATTTTCTTTGAGGAGGACCCCCAAATTCCATGACCACCCGAATTGCAACTGTAGCATCTAAGCCCTCCAGGAAGATCACTGAAAATCCAATAAAATAAATGAACTGTGTGTGAATAGTGGTCCTTTGTCTCTGATGTAGTGTCTGTGTGTCTGTCATCTCCACTCCACAACCCACTGCTCAACCAGGACTAGAACTGAGACTCCAATTTCAGCACAAATGTACAGGTTTTACTTATTTTTACATTATAAAACTTTGGAAGCTACTTCATTTATTTATTTACACAACCCCAAATAAGAAATAGTTGGAGCAGTATGGAAAATGCAAATTGAAAAAGAAAGCTGATATTAAAATATACTTTCACTTCAGATTCCTTCAATCTTTTCATTCTGTTCTGCATTGTAGAGACTGAAATATCCAAATCTGTTCCTATCTTTCTTTGAGGAACATTGTTTTTAAACATTTCAATCATTTCCTCACACATTTGTTGTCAAACTGTGTGAAACCTAAAGGACTAGATCTTTCCTGATGCTGCTTTTGGACCAAGTCATGAGCTTTTTCTCATGCTTTTCTTGAATGTGTTGCAACCTGAAAGTGATGAATGGATGTATATTTAAAAATGAAATGAAGTTGAAATATGTTGTGTCCATACTGTCTACAATCAAATACAAGTCAAAGGACATTTTAATATTACTGCTTTCATTTTTAATTTGCATTTCCATATTGTTCCAACTACTTCTATTTGGGGTTGTATGTTCAGATAACTTTATGTGAAATTCTACCAGGAGTTCCTTCCACTTCTTGTTTAAAATTGTGGTGCACAATAGTTTTTTGGTTTCACTGGCCAAACTAATTTCTCGAATGAGAAGTAGTCTGGAAGCTCTCAGTTCATTTTGATTAGCATGGGGCTGTTGTCAACAGATGCAGACCAAAACGACTCTGGATACAACAAACAGACCTACATGAAAACACAACAACCAGTTGACACAGAGAAAGAAGCAACTTACGATGGGACATATCTGGAGATGAGCTGTAATGCCTGGTGACACTGGTCAAAGTTTCTGGGGAGGTCTTTACAAATCAAAGGCACAGACGAGTGTGAAATCATTAACAGTGAGTGCAAACAGTCCTGAACACCAGTGTGTCTGTGACGTATTCAAAGTGTGTTTGAATGAAGAAAGGTGACACCTACTCTCGTCTTCATCGTCTGAATCAGAGATATCCACTCCTCCTTCACAGATGGTCACTCTCTCTGAGAACACACATGAGTGAATATATAACTACTGCTCACCCCTTGACCACACAGGGAAACTCACACCAAACTGAAAACATGCCAAGATGAACAGCAGCTGTGACCACACAGTAATCATGTTAGACGGCACAGTGTGATGGCTGGAACAGTCACACTTCACAAACAGGTAGCAGTGAGGAGAACCTACTGGGAGTGAAGTGGGAGACCACCATCTTGAGACAGGAACACAGGTAGACAGTCTGTGCTGAGACCAGGTTACCGAGGAAGGCCATGTACTCATCCACCACGGCCTGACTACGGCCAACCCAGGGCAACCTCTGAAACATGACAACAACGGAAAAATTCATTCATGCTGACAATGTGAACAAAAGAAAAACACACACACACACACACACACACACACACACACATATATATATATATATACGTGTATAATCATGGCCGTTGATCTCTAAGGAAAATAATCACAATATAATATTAAAATTGCAATATAAGATTATATCATGTATTATTATATCGTTTTATGGCCTAGTCCTACCTCTAAACCTCCCCCCTCCATCAGTTCTCTACTCACCAGCACAGTGTAGATGAGCTGTTCATGGTCTTTGCTGAGATGTGTCACACAGCTCCGAAATTCCTGCAGCCAGTTGATGATCTGAGCGTCCTGTTAGAGCAGAGAGCTCAGTGAGAGAAACAGCCTCTGTACGTGACAATGCTTCATGCTTCTACAGAGGACACAGACACTCTGATGCTAGTGCTTACCTTAATCTCCAGATCAGCCAGTTGATGTTTTAGCAGCTCATAGTCACTCGAGTCTCCCTTTACATAGAAGGACAAACAGCAAAGTATGAATAAAAAGCTGCCAGGCGGGTTTAGCTGTTCACAAGTAGCAGCTTTGTACTTCTACTCCACTACAACATAGAGAAAAATATTGTGCTTTTTACTCTACTATGTTTGCCTGACAGTTTTGGTTCCTTTCCAGATTACAATTTTTCATCCCTTCATGCCCAGTGAAAATCTCCAAATGTGTTGACTTTGAATCTTTGTGATAAAGTGAAGGATGAAGGGTTTCCTTTACAGGTTGAGTTTCAAATTCTCCTCCTGAAGTTAAATCAATTCTTGGATTTGTTGCAAAATGCATCATCACAAAGCTGGAAACAGGCCTGTTTATCTGAGCTCATGAAAAGTTGACTTTTCAGAGATACGTGGTTGTCACAGGACAGCGACACTACAAACATATCTAACATAATAACACATAACACATAATAATAACAATAACAATAAGACAACAATGACAATAAAACAACAATAAGATAACACATCTTATAGAATATGATGCATTATGTAGATTAAACTACCAACAGTTTATACAGTAGTTCAAACGAGCTCTACGTTAAACACGAACAGCAGTAAAATGTAAAATACATATACACAGTGACCACTTCGAATTTTCACACTTTACCTACATTAACATTTACTGAAGTACAGTTTTGAATTTAGAATGTGTACGTGTACTGCTTGAGTATTATCAGTGAGTATTAGTACTCATACATCCTCTACCAATGGCTGTGATGTACCGACGTTAATTTAATTCGTAACAACCACTCACCCGTTTATGTTTAGCTAAGGTTTCCGCCACACTACCTCCAAACCTGACAGTCTTCATAGGAGGAGAGTGCAAAAAGTCCCGACCGTCGTCAGTCTCCATATTTCACTGCGTTTGTTTATGCTAGGCTACCTACGGAAAATCTGTCCTTACGCTAAAAAACAGCTCGGGAGCAAAAGATGAATTTCTGTCATTCTTATGCCATACCATCGCTGGCAGTGAAATGTTTGGGATTAATCTTAAACTCTGTCAGGGAGTTATTAAATTGTATTGACAATAAATGCCTAAACACGCTGTAAGCAAACAAACGCATGTGTGAGCTCCATTTTCACAAGAGGAAGAGAACAATGTGTTTACGGAAGTGAATACAGGAGCACCAGTGCTACAGCGAACGTCTTCCCATCAGCTCGGTTCATCGGCCATTGGTTCCCGTGTATTTCAATTCAGTTTACTGAGGATAAACGTGAAGAGGATAATAATATGTATAATCAGAAAGGCGAAAAAAAGAAATTTAAATAAACAACTAAACAAAAGGGTCAAATTATTAAGATTTGGCAGTGAATATCTATTTATTTAAGATGTCTATGACTAACGGTGTAAACCCTACTGGTTTAAAGAAGTGCATCATGGAAAGAAACAACCTCCTCCAACTTCTTCAAAAGTTGAAGAAGCAGCCAACTTACTTCTTAGTTTTAGGGTAAATATGAAAGTTCATATTTACAAGATATTCACACCATTACTGTTTCAAAGACGTGTTAAATTGACATGTAGACAGGCCCAAGTAGCTACAAAGTGAAACTGAACCTATAAATGTCATCAGTGGTTCTTGTTTTGAACACTTCTTGCTTCTTGGTTAATGTAAAACTTTGTTATTATACCAAGTTTAGGTTTGCTGTGTGCCTACTTGTAGCACTGTGAATTGACATTTGCAGTGCCTTTTTTCATTCTATCACCAGGTGTTGCCAATGGCACAACTGAAACGCTACACACTGGAACTTCACAGTATTGTCCCTGTACTTCACAAAGAAGAGGAAAAATAAAGATCAAAATAAAAATAAAAACAAAATAAAAAATAAAAGTAATAAAAGACAAGTAAATAAAAAACACAAAAGATAATAATGAAAAAGTGAAAACAAGATACAAATAAATAGTAATAATAATAATTAAAAATATAATAATAATAAAAGAAACAAACAAAAGAAAAAGAAACAGAAAAAAGAAATAAACATGAAAATTAAATAAAATAGAAAAATGACCAAAAAAATTAATTAAATTCAAATAAAGAAAATGAAATGAAATTGTGAATGAGAAAATAAAAACAAATAACCAGACAATGAGTATGTCTAAGAAGAATATTCAAAAATGCACATTAGACAAACTCCAGATTAAAAAGACAGATTTCATTAACGCAGTTTGTTTTCACAACAAAGACAGGCTCATGTATTTTTGTTTTTAAAAAATTAAGGCCCCTTTATGTACTAAATTTGGTAGATTAAGGTATAAGGTCCAAAGTTTAAAATAAGCCTCTTGGACCCACACCCATTTTTTGCCCCTGTTTGGCAATTATCACATTTAACAATCTCCTAGAGAATTAACCCAAGTTTGGTCCATGTCATTGAAAGAATATTGCAATGAAAGGGTATTATAATGATGATTTTTTTTGTTGAACAAAAAGAGCAATAGTCACACAGTGAATTTAGATTTTTCACTATGAAGCAGGAAGTTATTGTTACTCAGGTGTGCATTTTCAAAGCCCCAAATGTCTCCTGCCTGATAAGAGTCCCCCTACACCTACTTGTCAGTATCGAAGTATAATCATAGCACCACCTACTGACAACAGGAAGTCAGCTTACTGAGTAAAACATTGCCGCTTGCAGCTTTTATTATAATTGTTACTTATAATTTTGTGTTTTACAGTTTCTATCATGTGCTTTATAATGCATTATTATTTTGAACCGTTTTCCTCTTTTCTTTCTTGGCTCAAATGTCTGTGTTCAGGTGTACTGTACATATTCTGTGAGGTCATAACTAAAATAAACACTAAACTGTCATGTCATGTTGCTACATGTAAAAGAATATTCTTTTGAAGTCATTTTTCAGTTGGATGGGTGTCCCATGTTTTGACCCTGGATGAGGTTAGATTTGTGTAAACCAGCAGTGATACTAATGAATCACTGCTCAGCCCATAAACTAGTCTTCAACTGGTTCCAAAGGTTAGACGGTGAGGCTTCTTATCTTCATGGGTGGGAATGAGGCAGCCTGTAGCCTACTCCTCTTCTTCCAAAGCCGTTTGTCGACCAGAACACATAGGCCATGGCTCACACTGGCTGTTGTAACAACATTCATTTCTCAGTGGGATCAGTAAGTTCCAACTAATCAGTAACATAATATCCAAACAGATATAACCGTAACAGTAAGGCCAGAGTCTCAGGATAAGCCTGACACCAGTAGCCTGATTTGAACATGTTTTTTACTGCAGCTGTTACAGCACAAGCTGCTGCTGTTTTACAATTTACAGCATCTGAAGGGTGTGACTGCTTTTGCAAACAAGCTGTTACACATGGGTCTGTAAAATATTTGTTTGTTACCTACTCAATAAAAATGTCAAAAGTTTAATACTTACTAACATATTTCTGTCAATAAGTCAATAAAAACAAATCTGAGCTGGTTGAGTAGTTATCTCATGAACCAGACTCTGGTTTTAGGAAAAACAAGTTGGTTCAAATGAACAAAAAAAAAACACACTTCTTTTACCAAGATTAATATGCCTTCTGGGAGTTCATACAAAAGGAAGAATGAAGAATGGCTTCACCACTTCTGTGACGTGACTGTTAGAACAGACAAGCTAAAATAAGATCCTACGTTTTGGCACATCAGCATTAAATGGATACCAAACAACCCCTGGAATATTAAAGTGCTCTGACATAGAAATACTATTAATATCTTGTGTTTTCTTATCCAAAGGGCTGTGAGCCAGTCTGAGTTTGTTAAAGTTAAAATAAAGGATAGAGTTTACAAAAGAAGAGCATGTTGTTCTGACTGATGACACAGAGGTAGAAAACAGTGTAGGATGAAGTATGGGCCCTTGAGTTCTCCACAACATGGGCACAAGTGGAATAGCTGCCAATTGTGACAAAAACATTTTATTGAAGAAAACCCAGACCAACCATGTGTACTGTATGTGTTCCACAGTAAGAGTCAAGTCATTGGACTTGTGGAATGAAACTCAAGATACTCCTGAATGCAAATAGTAAAGACCTGTTCACTTTGGGCCGTTATTAGTGGATGTAACAATGTGTTACTTTGTGATCTGACTTTGAACACATGATACAGTTATAAACTGTGAATTCCTGCAGGATTATAACACACTTTGTCATCCAGTCTGTATATAAAAAATATACTACTTTTCCAAATACAAATTTAAATTCCAGTCTTTTTTAGTTAGATTTTAGTTCAGTTGTTGGAGATTAGGGTAGGCTTTAGTTTGGGGAGTTACTTTAAAGGTTCAATATGGAAGATTTATTCATGCTCATGTACCTGCCGACAGGATGGATAACATTCTATGTTTTATAAATGGTTAAATCAAAGGCGTCATTCTAATCCTCTGCTTTCTCTCTAATCATGTCCTCTGTCTGTCCTTCTCTGTCTCCTCTGGTCCTTTCCCTTTAGCCATGATGCCTAAAGCTGGATCAATTGGCTGCCCTGATGCCCATCGCTGGTCTTCTTCCAATGCTGAATTGGATGCAGCTTCATTTCTTTCTTTTCCTTGTCTTTCTGTCTTGTGTGTGCGTATCATCATCATATCTGAGGCTCATAGGGTTTCTACCATTTATTTACCAGTTACTCCTCACTCGAACTGAGGGTCTAAGGACAGAGGGTGTTGTATATTGTACATATTCTAAAGCCCTTTGAAGTGAATCTCTGATTTGTGATATTGGGCTATATAAATAAAATTTCATGTAATTGAATTGAATCTGCTTACATGAAGTTTGTGTTAGGGAGCTAGACATCTGTTGATGTTAGCAGTCTCCCTTTCTAAGCAAACAGTACCTAGTGTTACACACTGTTGTCGCTGTAAAGGTGCAGAAGAGGCGTTCAGGTACTCAGAATTCATTGTATGGATTTTCACAAAGTCTGACCTGAGTCCTCTACATAGAAGTCAGTGTACAGGCTGTTATCATGGATAGGCAACTGAGTAAGTCAGAGAAGTTGCTCATTTTTCTTTGTGCCATTCATCCACCACCATAAGCTCATGTTCCATCATAATGCACGGCCCCATGCTGCGAGGATCTGGACAGAA
>JAPQRN010000026.1:1223667-1240664 GCA_037367275.1 Coranthus polyacanthus
ATGGTTCAAATAATATATAGTTAGAAAGGGAATGAGATACACTTTACTTGTAGCCACTTAATCAACTGGAAACATTACACTATCAATTTTTCAGTAGTTAAGTAAAAAATGGAACAAAAGTGTCTAACTCTGGACACTGACGTTAATTACAGCCTATGTATTTTGTCGGGCAAACAGGACGGTATTAAGCTAACAGCTATCACTAAACTAAGATAAGCTAAGTAAGCGTTAGATTGAAATGAATATGTGAAGGTAATTTACAGCAACATGACAGACCAACGAGGTGTGTTTCTACATAATCTCACAACAGTCCTTTCTCATTTTAGATGTGTTTTCACTTCATTCAAGATGAACACTGACACTCTGGATGTAACTGAAGTGAGTTCAACTGACTGTGTCATCATGTGCAGACCATGTATTGTGTCCATGATACATACTGTATCTATATAGTTTACATCTACACTTCTGAGCCGACATCAAAAATACAAAATAATAGGCTAATGAAAAATAATCATACTGTATTTGCTCTGTCGCAATCAATCTCAATCGCTTTATTCCAATAAAAGTGTTGTTTTTTTGTTTTACAAGGAATAATATTAAAACTATGGGGTTTTTGTTAAACCGGTGAACCTTTAGTTCTAAGGGAAATCAAATGGTCCCAGTAGACTCATTAAGAAGTTGAGGAGATGAGGTTATAACTTAATTATGTTATATTATTATTATATATTATAATATATATATATCATTATTATTATATTAAGACGGTTGTAACTTAATTTTTGAGCTAGAGCTCACAAACATCATACAAAGTACTCACATTTGTATACTACATGTGGCAGCAATTCAAATATCTCATAGAATAATACATAATAAATACATTCCTTGGTTACAACCTACCCCACTACCGGGGCAGGTTGTAACACATGATGTAAAGAACCAAACCAGACTCTACACCATGCAGTATTCCTCTAAAAGAATTTTAGACAAAAGAACATTTGTGTGTGTATTTTAGTCGTAAGTATTATAGTTACAATATGTGTGACAATTAGTGGGAATGGTCTTTTTGTTATTTGCTCTTTTCACTGATGAAAATTTGAAATGATAATGATGTGATTTTTGCAACACACGCATGTTCCCTTGTATGTCTGGAGAATCTGGTTTGCAGTCGTCTCTGTTGGGGACGTCTGGGATGTTGTGACACATTTCACCTTTATCAGAATACATGGCCATGTTGTGATTTCAATTACATATTTCAGTTCCTTGTTCAGCCCTGAAATGTGTTTGTGTAAAGAAAATGTAGGTCATTATTCATTCAATCAAAATTATGACAATGAGTGCAATGTTGAGTTCATATTTAATAAGATGAAAAAATAGAAACATTTTGTAAGTGATTGAAGCTGACAATGCAAACAATATACATACATAGCTAAATATCTAATTATTGTTGAACATGTATTTGTTGACTAGTTTTGGGCAAATTTAAGACTACATTTCGGACAAGTCATCTTTTTCGTGTCCATGTATTGCAGGAATATATTTCTTAGAGTGAGTTATTAGAGTGAGTTAAAGTAAAAAAAAGACAGTAAATGGTGTGAGGTTTAGAGATTTGTCACATCAAAAATGTGGACTTTGCCACAGAAGAACTGGACTCACACTAACACAACCAAATTAAAAGACGGATAAACAAAACGAGATAAAATGGACATTAAAACCTAACAAATTAAAATGTAAGACTATGACTTCTAAGGCCTAATATTTAAATATTGGGTATTGGATCAATAAGCCTCCCTTCACCTCCATGTCATGTAGCTGTAGTCTCTGTCGCCGTGTGCGGCATCTCCACCTCACAGCCCTCCACTGGGGTCACGGTTGCCATAGCAACGGACACCTGCTGCACGGGGGTCCTCGCGGGCCCGGCGGCTGACCTGTGCGCGCGGGCTGTGCGGCTGCTGCTCGTGGACGGCGCTCCGTTCCTCCTCAGTGAGTTCCTAATTCCGCTGGACACGCGGCTGGAGAGACGCCTCACCGCGCCGCCGAGGTCACCCAGAGCCCCCCCTTTGTTCTTCTTCAGTAAGCCCACATCATCCTCCAGCTCCGCCGGAGGCACCTCGACGTTCCCGGAGTACCAAAACACCCACCAGACCAGGCTGAGGAAGATCACGATGGCGCCGGCGTAGATGAGTAAGTCATAGAAGAACACGTTCACAAACACCCCGATGAGAAGCACGACCAGTCCCACTATGTCAAAGGCGACCGCGAGCCAGAAACAGCACGCGCAGCGACCCAGACCCCGGTAAACGGGTTCCATGACACCATACGGTAGGCTATGACTCGGAAGAGACGCGGAGGTCTCCGACAGTAGCTGACTGGATATTATGCGCAGCCGCCTCTGAGCGCTAGCATTGAGTTTCAGAGTTGCTGAAAGGTGAACCAGGTGAGGCACTGTGCGCTCAGGTCGCCTGGCTCCGGCTCACAGGGAAGAGGCGTGGTGGCCTCTGGAGGAGGGGCTCAGAGCACTACCTGAACACCCATTTACTCCCATGGTCATACATTATGTCACATTGCTGTTACTGTCCCTATAATCCCTCTTTTTTCGATTTCTATGTACCGATTTTTGACCTTACTGTATCAGTTCATGCTGGAAATGTGTTTATATATAAGGAAACACAATTCAAAATATGATACAGCATTGAGGCATGTGTTTAATTATTTATTCTCCAGTCAATTAAGTTTTCTCATTTATCCTGCTCACATAGAGGCACAATGTACTCTTCTGTCCTCTTTTGTGTCTTCTGTTTGGGGAAGTAACTGGGATGCACCAGTTCAACTTCTTCAGTTGTGATACTGATTCCAAGGCTTTGTGTACATTCTGATATGGAGGACTGATCCCATACCAGTGTTTAATTAATAAGTTATAAGCCTCATTGTGTGGAAGACCAGAGACTGAAATCATTGCCATCGGCCTCACCTCTGACAATGAAACATTTCTAGTTGAACAGCAGCACCAATAATCCATCCACATATAAAATATATACAACTGTCTATTTTCTACACTTTGATCCTGCAGCAGCTCTGACAGGGACTTATATAGGTGACTGTATATGGATCACAAGTGTTTAAAACTTCACATAGTTTTTAGGGATGCACACCATTAGATTTTGGCCAATATCCGATATGCTGATATTTTCAAATTCATTTTAGCCAATACTGATGTATATGTATCATTTTAATTCATTGACAAGTAGAACACCAAGTCTCTCCTACTCTAGAATGAACCTGTTACTCCTGTTACTGCAACCTGTAGATGCAGACATAAAACAAGACAAACAGCATTTGATTCTACCAAAAATATATCATTTTACAAATTATTCAAAATTGAAAACTGTTGTTTGTTTTCTAACTGTGTCAAAGCTGTTCTCACACAGAAGACATTCTGTCTAATATTTGCATAGTGCACTCAGACAGATGGACAAACTGCAGGTTAGATTAGGTCACATCATTCCATCAGCTTGGGTGTGTGTGTGTGGAGGCCATGTTGAATTCAGAACAATCAGAGATGGATCCATCCAGTAGCATTTCTCTGCCACAGTAATCTGGTTCCAACGGATTACAGATAGAAGAAGACAAATAAATGATGAGACAGCTCTGTGGGTGAGACAGATGGGCAACACACAGTGACCCGTGTGTGTGACACATTGGCCTGGAACACACAACACAAATCACATTTGACATAGAATCTTCAGTCGATATCAATAATTATCACCATATATGTCAAATCATTATTTCTTTATGTTTAAAGGCAGATTTTTGGTCCTGAGCGAAAGTTGAAGAAACCTGACAATTATTTGTGGTTTTAAATTACTTGAAAAAAGATGCAAAGACATGAAAATGATGTAAAAGATGTAACAAGACAAAAGTGAAATGTTTTATCGTGACAACATATCACCTTGCTCTGGTTTTGAGTATTTCAAATACACACAGAAGCTCTTAAAGTACTTCATTACAAATTGCATCTCATTTTTTTCTTAAAAATCTAAAATGACAAAATACTCCAAAGTAATGAAACATATATTTGAAACACATTTAATTGAAATATTGCTTATCTATCCTTGACTCAAAGTATCCCACAACCCATTGTGAAAAGTAGTAGAAGAATTTCGATGAAACTCTATATGGATCGATTGCAACAGAACTGTTTTTCCATAGTTCTCAAAAAGCACCACACATTGATCTTTTTCATCTAATCTCTGTGTCCACACTCTTTACTACTGTCAACCACTTCTAGTAATAAAATGTCAAACAGTTGTTAGGAGTTGGCAGAGTTTTGCCTCTTTGCTTCCACTACTTTCTGCAAACAATCCAACAATGTAACATGTCGCATGTTGTGAATATGTTGCCTGATGCCACAGCTGTTAGTTATGACAAATGAAGATGATGAGTAAATGTCTGAAATCTCTGTTTACTGCTCAATACTTGTGTTTTTGTTTATTATATAGGGTTCAGTGAATAAGTGACTGAAGGAGTAATTTCAAACACAACCCCTTAATGTGTCGGTCTGTCTCATTCTTCCCTTTCCTGACCAAGAGAGAGGAATTGAAAGAAAGACTCATTTCCTAAAACGTGTGCTCACTGGAGGATTTATTAACCATTACTGAAACAGGAGGGAAACGTGCTCAGTGAACTGTGATGTGCCGTGAAGTACAATGTGTGTTCCTGGGTCTTCTGCTCTTTTCATGAGGTTTGATGACAGAAAAAAATTTATTTCAACAGACTTATCCCCGAGAGACAGGTTTCAAAACATTAAGAAAGTGTAGTCGAATCTCCACAAATACTGGATTCTGTACTTCCCATGATGCACTTCCATAGCATCTTCCTCCACTCTCCAACAGAGCAGAGCAGTGGTTCTTCTGTGATTTTTGGGTCCCATCAGTGGTGTCGGAGGTCCTCTCGATCTCCCTTGCTCTGGTTGACCTTGGTCAGCGCCTTGTGCTCGAGGCTCTGCTTGAGCACAGGGATCCAGACCAGACCGGTGACCAGTAACATGAGCCCCACAGACAGGAAGAGCGGCCCCAGCAGGTAGGGCACATGTCCCATCTGGGTGAAGTAGAGCAGAGACAGAGTGGTGCCCGATCCGAACAGCAGAGCGCCCACGCCCATGGCCACCAGGGGCCGGAAGTACAGCAGCCCGCAGGACGGAGCTGGATCGGAGTCCACGTCCTGGAGGGGGTTGAGCGGTGTGGAAGCCTCAGTGTCCTCAGCATCCTGAGAGGAGGGCTCCATGGTGGATATAGTTACTGCAGAGGAGAGCATCTGTTGAGAACAAACAACACCTCAGGGCACAGTAAAGGAAAGACTAAAGGTTTTTAGAGAACGGCTTCCAGTCCAACAGGACGGAGTGTCGCTCTGCTGCTACACACAACAAACCATTAGCTTCTTTCACTAGGGCTGGACCACATGACCAGACCAGATGTTCTCATGATAAACGATATCAATAATTATCACAATAAATGTCAAATCATTATTTCTTTACAGTTTAAACACTGATGTTTGGTCATGAGTGAAAGTTGGAGAAACCAGATGGTTATTTGCGGTTTGAAATTATTTATGCAAGACTCAGCGAGATGAAGACGGCATAAAAGACAAGATAAAAATGATGCAAAAGACATGACAAGAAAAAAACATTGTAGCAGACATAACAAGATGAAAACAACTTAAAACTCGACAAAAATTATGCAAAAAAGAACCCAACAACACAAAAACACACCTGTAGTCTATGATTTCATCATTTACTGATTTTGTTCATTTTATTTATTGATGGCACTTATTCAATTGGTTTTGATCAAAATAAGTACGATCTAAATTCTTACTCAACCAGATGAAAACATTGAACCATTTTAAGTGATTTATCTGACATAAATCCTAAAGACAAAAGAAAAAAGTTTATCATGATAAATATGAGTCAATTATCATGATATAAAAATATATCACAACGATAATAATCATTTTATCACCCAGCCTTAGATTAAACTAAATTGAAGTGTGAAATCACATGTAAAAATGACAATGAATGATAAAACATGAAATAGTGGTTCTGTGCTTACCTTAATCCTTTGTCTGTCTCTGTTGGACTGAGGCTGACCACAGATTGACAGGACAACTGCTCCCTTCAAAGCCACGCCCACTCCACAGAGCTTAGCCAACATCACCACCCACCACCACACCAGCCCCTACCCACGTCCACATTCACATCCACATCCACGTCCACGTCCACATCCACGTCCATGTCCAGAGCATCAGCACCATGCAGGAAGAGGACATTTTTATTGTCAGACAGACAATGTCCGAGAAGAACAAACCAACCACAGCAAAACGTTGGTTGGAATCTGGATCAATACCAGTCATTCAGATGAAATAAGTCCCTGTGTACGACATGACACACAGTAAACTAGACGTGACTGAGCTACACAGGGTCCTGGTTAATGTCTATATGATTCATTCATTTTCTGTAACCGCTTAATCCTCTGGAGGGTCGCGGGGGGGCTGGAGCTGATCCCAGCTGACATCGGGTGAAGGCGGGGTACACCCTGGACATGTCGCCAGTTCATCGCAGGACTGACATATAGGGGACAAACAACCATTCAGTCTCACATTTACACCTATGGGCAATTTAGAGTGACCAATTAACCTGTTTAACCTGTTTAACCCTAAGGTGCATGTTTTTGGACTGTGGGAGGAAGCCGGAGAACCTGGAGAGAACCCACGCAGACACAGAGAGGCCAAACCCAGGACCTCCAGTGCTAACCACTGCGCCACCGAGTCTCTATATCTTATTGGAAAAATGGGCTTAACTTAAAGCTCCAGTGTGTAAGATTTATGGGGATTTAGGAGGACTTCATTGTAGAAATGGCATATAATATTGCTACTTATGTTTTCATTAGTGTTTAATCACCTGAAAATGAGAGTCATTGTGTTTTTGTCATCCTTCAGTGTGTTGTTTCTATCTGCAGATGGAGCAGGTCATTTCCATGAAGTCCACCATGCTGCCATGTTTCTACAGCAGCTTCCTCTTCTTCTTTTTACCATTTCATAACAGGTGACATCCAGAACTAATGTGCTTTACTGTCATCGACCATGTGTGGACCAGACTTAATGTCCCCTTAACTAAAAAGACCAGAATGGACAAAACAAACACAGACTCAAATGAGGGACTTTTGTTTTTTGTGGCCACTGAATATCACATTCAGATTCAGATTTCACTGTATTGATCCCTATTGGAAATTCAGTTGTCCTTAAGCTCATAGAAAATAAAAATAAAATCAAATAAAAATAAAATTAATAAAATGTGTTCAGTCCATCTTTCATTGACTAACGCATTGTACAGTCTGATGCAGTGGGGATGAAGGATCTTCTGTAGCATTCAGTCCTGCATCGTAGTGAGGTGAGACTTTCAGAAACCCACCACCATTTCTTTGGTTTTGGAGGTGTTCAGTAGGAGGCAGTTTTTATGACTCGAGTCAGAGAAGGCTTTGATCAGATCTCTGTACTCCCCATCCTGTCCATTCCTGATACATGTCACAATAGCAGTGTCATCAGAGTATGTCTGGAAGTGACAGGACTCAGAGATGTACTTGAAGTCCGCTGTGTATAATGTAAACAGGAAGGGAGCCAAAACAGTCCCCTGTGGAGCCCCAGTGCTGCTCATTACTCTCCCAGAGACACAGGTCTCCAGCCTGACGAATTGTGGCCTTCTTGTCAGGTAATCTGAGATCCAGGACATCTGAATCTAAAGTCCCTCTGTATCGCTGAATGAGATGATATGATGCTAACTGAGCCTACGACCTACTGATGAACTGACTTTATTTCTAAGTCTTTATACTGATGAACAGAAAGCTAATTGGCATCACAGCCCAAAACGTTTCTGGCCCCCGTGTTACTTCCGTGTTACGTGGCCCATGGTACATGCCTTCCTTCTTGGACCACTGAGTGCTCAGAATGTACACTGCAGTGACGTTGCAGATTTCGAAATCTATTTTTAGACGTTTAGACTTTTAAAAACTCCATGTTATAAAAACTGATAATAAACAGTAATCTCTTAGCTTTTTTGCAGCTGTAGGTGTACTGTCATTAGTTTTACTGACATCTCTCTTTTATCAATGTGCTTTATTTTTCATTGCAATACAGTGAGTGTCCACCGGGGGAATTGGTGACAGTTGTGGTAGCAGTGCTGTATCTGAATACATCTATGATTCCGTCAGCCAGCAATGAGCGGCAACCATTGCAACTGAGTAGCGCATCAGAGGTTTCCTACACCTCAGATGCACATAAACCTTACATTCAATGTGTGAAAATCATAAAAAAAGAAAACAAACTGGACATTCAGCAGAATGTCTAAGATCTTATCTTGAAAAGGTAAACCTACCTTTTAGAAGAAATACACTTTTGATTAATCACAACTTTCTTCTATTCATTGAAACATGAAAATGAGACAAACACATTTAGGCAGACTTTACTCATTTTTTTCCTCTCATCAGTAAAACAAACAATATACACCGGGCTTTCACACTAGATTCAGTTGTATAACATTATGAATATTCACTACAAAAGCACACTACTTGTTGAAATATTTTTTTAAAGGCTTCAAATGCAAAATATTTTTTGGTGACCCAAATAAAATCTCCTGGGACTCACCTGTGGCTGACCCAGTCTTTGTGAACTGATGATTTCAAACATCTACAACATGTTCACCATCTGTGAGATTTCAAAGTACTGTGAATATGGTCTCAATAGTAATACTTTGATAGTACTAATACCAGGGTAACACACTGGCATACAGTATGTTCATATAACATATTACAGCAGAACAGTACATGGTTTGTCACTGATTCTTTCTTTGTGTGTCACGTCCACTTTCCTCCCTGTGGCGTCCACACGTCCACTGAACACACACACTGACAGATGTTCCACTGAAACATCCAGGAGAGGTCAGAGGTCAGTCAGGCACAGTCATATGTCCACACAGAGGACTGAGCAGCAGCTGTAGCCGTCCAGCTGTGGATGCTGTCAAAGTGGACCACTTCATCACGTCAACACCAGCTCAACTCACGATTATTACATCAACATGTCTACTCCAAGGCTTTATGAGAAAGTAGAACTGGGCGATCGTAATCATCATATAGTTTTTTTAGATTGTGATTGTTTTGTCTTTTACAAATCATTTCAAATCACAAATAACCATCAGATTTCTTCCAACTTTCACTCAGGACCAAACATCAGCCTTTAAACCAGAAAGAATGATTTGACATGTATTATGATAATTATCAATATCAACTGATATGAACATGTTTATTGTGAACATTTTTGGCCTTATTAAGCAGCTCTTTGAGAAATAACTTTTAAACACTGAGCATTCTTGCATTCTTTTCGTGTGTTCTTCAGTAGAGAACTTCTGTGAAATTGATTTGTTGAGTGTAGACAAGCTGTGATGTGTGACCTATCATTCCACAGTGGATCAGTACAGCTCCACAGAGGAAAACCACATCACATTCGCATGGATCAGGATCATCTTCCTGCAGTCCAGAGACACCACCTGCTGGTCACACATGATCTGCCTTCACATCCCTGCAGCTGCACCACTGACGTCCACAGAGTTTTTACATAAATACAAAATTCTGGTATTATGTGGTTCCTACTGAACAATCCAAGCATTTCTTTGAGATCTGACTAATCATGTTTACTCACAGTAAACTTCCTAATGCACTGTTTCCCACACTTATTTTCTAGGGACCCACTTTTTAAAAATGACACACCATTGCAACTCAATCCCCAACAGGCTTTATCTCTAAATCATGATTAGAACTAATTTGTGCATAAAATTTGAACTCTTTACCTAAGCATTTTTACTGCCATTTCACATTAAACTAAATCTTATACACTATGTTAAAATCATAAACCAGCACAAAGCAAGTTAAAGGCATCTTGTCGGATAAAACACAACTTATTTTTTTGAATGCACATATTACTGAAACACACGTTAAACATTGTATGAGGTGAAATTCATGAATTTAGGTGGAGTTTTCTCTGTTTTCCCCCCTCATCAGTAAAAGAAATATTACATTTTAAATAGTTAATGAGGTAACAGGATCATTTCTTTACTCTTCCACTTCTTTTCTTAAATTCTCATGTAAATGAAATGACTGTTGAATGTTTGGTAGAAATTGAAACGACTATTGCTTTGGGAAGTAAAACTGGAAATAAAAAAAAGACAAACCCGTTCATTCTGCCCCAGATCAAATACAAAACATACCTCCCCTCCTACAACTCCAGACCTTTTCAGACATTTTAAGGCCTTGAAAATCAAGCACTAATATTGAAGTTGTTTTAAGACTTTTTAAGGGTCCGCAGGGACCCAGGCTGAACTTTTCAAGAAGTGTTTTAAGGAATGAAAGAGGATGTGTTCACACAGTAGAACACTTTGAAAAAACACTATATTTAATCCGTATGCACAACTGCATGTAAACAGAAATATCAGTGGAATATTCAGCTTTATTAACCATGTGAACAGCTTGGTAGGAATTTAGTCTCTTGCAAATGTAGAGCTGGTCGATAGAGCCCAAAACGTTCTCATGATAAACATTTTCATCATCAGTTGATCTTGATAATTATCATAAATGTCAAATCACTATTTCTTTCCAGTTTACAGGCTGAGTTTTGGTCTCAGTTTTGTGGTTTGAAATTATTTGGAAAAGACAAAACGAAGAAAACAAAGTAAAAGACATCAATTCTTGTTGACATCGTCAAGATGAAACAAGACAAAAATGCACCTAGTGTCTCCGATTGTGATTTACTGCGTTATTGATTTAAAACTATACAAAACAAACCCTGAAGACAAAAGTGCATATCATGATAAATATAATAATCATGACATAAAAATATATCACAACAATAAATCTTGTTTTTGTGAACGTAGTCACTGTTGTGTTAATAAGTCATTCTAAGACAGACGCTAGAATATACTCTGAAAATGAACAGGCTCCATTTCCCAATTTCATATTTTATTGTCATAGTTGTTTGCTTTAATAACATTTGAACACGCTCAAGCACACTGCCAGAACGCCACATGAGAAACCAAAAACTGGGTAAAAGCAAAGGGAGACATGTACACCCAAGATAAACATTTTGGTTTCAACTGGTTAAGTTCTTTCAAACAATTTCTTTTGCAATTTACTTCTGAAAATCATTTTTTATATTCCAAGCAAAAATCCTGGTCCACATCTGTTTACAGATATAACTTCTGCCATATGTCACTGTCATGTATGAAAGCACAAAAAAAAAAAAAAAAAAAAAAAGAAGTGGAAGAAAGTAAATGATGTGGTGATGAGTGGACTAGAGTGTGGGGAGGGCTAACCCAGAATGGCATAGCTGAGCTCTCAATATGAGAAAGCTGACTCGTGTGGACTTCTTCTTGGTTTGTCATTTGCTTAAAAACAGGTTTTCGTTTTTCACTGAAGTTTGTCTGAAGCTGATCTTCGGCACGCAGAAGGGGGGCGTGAGAGGGAGGGGCCGTCGCCGCTGACAACAGTGTGGGCGGGTTAGGACCAAGCTCCGCTCGTTCCTTCTCACCAGGACTTTCCAGGAGATTGGCTTCTCTTCAGTCCCGCTCGGCGACGAGCTTCAGCACCTTCCCGATGGCAATGGTCTTACCTAGAACAAAAACCAGAACCTGTCACTCAGAGATGCAGCACACACTGACTTTGACAATAGCTCATTCAGCTCTATTAAGATTTCATTCCACATCAGTTTTGGACTTGGATTTTTATGTTACTATGTACAATCCAGGGTTATCATGGTTAACCAAAACTAAGACTAAAACAATCCAAAATAAATAAGAAACAAATGAAATCAAATCAACTTAGTTTTGGTTTTTCCTCCAGCGTTAATGATTTATAGTGAACAAGAATAAAACAACTTTGTACAATATGGGACCTTTAATAATCATATGATGATGTCATACAGTCTTACATCTGACCCTACAAAAAACTCAAACCAGTCAATTCATCTACATAAAGATGAAATTACCTATACACTAAAAGTAACCTGATGTCAAAAACTGAAAGACTAAAAAACCAAACAAAAAACACATAAAAATGAAATTCAACTATAATAACTCAGCATAGTATCATTATTCTACGCATATATTTAAACTAATAATAATTAGAAATAAAGTCTTCAGTGGGTTTAGTTTCTGTTTAATTGTCAAGAAATGACTCAAGTGGCTCATATTTATTTGCATAATGATCAGCAAAACCACTGTGTATTATAAGGTCCCATATTGTGCAAGAACTTTTATTATTATTCACCATGAATCATTAATACTAGGAGGAAATTAGCCTGCAATTGTTCTTCAGTTAGTTTGTTACATTACATATTGTAGTTTCTGTTTATAAAGGGGGGAAAAAATCACTTATTTTTCAATAAAAACACATTTCACAGTTAGTTTTGGTTTTCATTAACTCTAAGGACTGTGATTACTACACTACTATGCACTACTACTAATAGTGAGTATTCTGAATAAAAGTCTGTTTTATGTGACCTTCAACCTAGCGTGTGTGTTTGTCAGTATCACTGTGTGTTTGATGTAGGTTATTTTGTCAAAGTTGACCTTTGTCACATTTCATCCTCTTCCAGCTGCAGCTCTGTTATACAGTAGCTACATAATGTGGTTAGTGGAGCTTAAAATGTGTTAATCATCACACTAACACATAATGACACAATTGTGGCTGAAATGAATCCACACAGTCTGATTTGGTCAACTTTACATCCTTATGTTTGCTTTTAATCACTGTGACCTTGTACTGGTCAAATGGACAAGACATTCCACAAGCATCTTGGCTGTTACTAGGGTTCCCATCTACAAGTATCACAAAATGTATGACTGTTTCCATTAACTACTGTACTATGACTATTAAGAGCTGGTTCATCATCATGGTTTATAACTTTGCTAGTTTGATGTAGTATTTCATACAGTAACATATGACCTGAGGTGTTGATTGAGGAGCTGATAGACATAAGATGTATTTTGACAAAAACCTGAAGCTGCTTTTAGCTTTTGCCCCTGAACTGAACTGAACCACTGGTCTGGATCACAGAACGTATTAAAAAACAGTTTGTCAAAGTCTTTGTCTTAACATTTTTTTCTGCAGATCTTCATACATTTATTCCTTTTGTTGCTGTTTCCATCTAAAATGTTGTTTCCGTTTGTTTCTTGTATTAATTCAGTGAACGTTACAGTCTCTTTATTGGTCCACACATGAACACACACAGAATTGTTCACTAAACCTGTCTCCATTGCATGTATGTGCATCTACTTTTTATTGATTCTCCAACTTCTCCACCCATCCAAGAGCAAATTCTTGTAATATTTTGAGTTTCTTCCAAATTTTCAGCATTTCCACTTTGTTTTTTTCATTTGAAAATTGTGAACAAAAAATGTGAATAAAAAGCAGCTGGGTGGAGATGCACCTACTGTCTGTGTCATTAGGGAGACAAGAGACAGAAACCTGTTATGGTCTCTATGACACAGTGTGGACCAGCGTGGGCCGCATGAGAGCTGCCGTACCTTCGTCTCGTAAGGTAAACCGTCCCATCTGAGGAAACTCTTTAAAGGTCTCGAGGCAGATGGTCCCTGCTGTGCGCAGACGGGCGATGCACACCTGGTCCTGTTTGACGAATCGTGGTCGTGTCTTACTCTTCTCTCCTGACTTTTTGTCTACTAGACAGATTAAGGCCTGTGGGAGAGCAACGAACACCACAACATCAGGGAATACTGTACTACACACACCTTGTGCTAGACTGAGGCGATGTTTCCATAGAAACACGTGAGCGAGCATCAGGCCTTACCGTGATCTGCACTTCTTCAATGCAGGTGTGAATATGAAGGACTGCGTTGTAACCTGGACAGATGATGGATTTATGCTCAATGATGACGATCTGTGAGGAAGACAGTTCCACGTTAGTGTCACATGATGACTTCATACAACATAGTGGGCAGAGCTGGATTAACCCTCTGCATGCCAGATGTCCCGGGGGGTCTGACCTGGGCGTCGAATGTGCGCCCCGAGTGGCAAAGGTTCTCAGCGTTACACAGGATGAAGCCGGGTAAGATCTCCTCTTCCTCGATGCCCTTGAGCCTCAGCTTGAGGTTTTCTCCTGGTCCGGCGTCGTCTGTCTCTACGTCGTCTGACAGGAGGCTCAGCACCTCCACAACATGCTGCAGGACACACAACATAAACATGAGATGGGCAGAGAAAGCTGTGTGGAGCCCACACCAGAGAGACTGAAAAACAACACGCTTCTTACATATTCAAAATGGATTCTATGTGTTTGGAGTTGTGATAACTAGATTTAAAGGATGCACAATATTGGATTTTGGCCAATATGCCGATATTTTCAAACTCATTTTGGCCAATACCAATGCCAATATACAATACTGTGCAAAAGTCTTAGGCCATCGTTAGCTTTGTTCTTGCAGGGTTTTAATGGAGATATATTTATTTCTCGGTCTCTTCATTAAGATACAACAAAAAAAGCAGGAAATATGCACAGTATTAAAACACACACAAAAAAATCTGAACTAAAGCTGTGAGTTCCGTTTGGTACATCTTGAACGCTCTTGAATCGACTGTCTGGAAGTTTTCTTAAATAATCATGTGGTATATTATACCAAGCTTCCTTCAGAATATCCCAGAGTTTTTCTTTACACTAGAGCTGTCTTTTATCCTTTTCTCTGTGCAGAGCATACATACCATACCACTTCTATAATATTCATATTTTTTATGCTGTTTACATATTTCCTGTATATTCCGGTTTTGTATCTTGATACAGAGATTCAGAAATTCCTATGTATGATCATTATAACCTTGCTAAAAACGCACAGTACTGTGTATACACATCTGTTTTTATTTAATTGACAAGAAGGACACCAAGTCTCTCCTACTCCAGAATGAACCTATTACTCTTACTTGTTGTAGATGCAAACATAAAACAAGACAAACAGCATTTGATTCTACCATAAATTTATCTTTTTACAAATGGAGACATTCACTCCTGAAAAATAGGGAAATTATTTAAACTTGAGAATATGCAGTAAAAGCTTGTTTCTGTCATTAAATATGCTCTTTCTCACTAGTTGCTTAATGTTTTGTTCAATTCTCTAATTTCACTCAATTCTTAACCAACAACTAAATCTATTTATTTCACTAACACAATAAGAAACAGTTTAATGTTTGCACTCATTCTGTAATCATGCTGGGTGAAATTTGTTTTGTAACTCTTACCCTGTTTGGCATCATGACGAGCTGCTGTGCTTTACTGATGGAGCCAGACTCCAGTTTGCCCAGAACCACGGTTCCCATGTCCTGAAGAAGAGACACAACAACAGCAAACATGAGTCCAATCAGTTCAGCTCATGTTCAGAGTGAAAATTATGCTCCATCCCTTTGTTCACTGACAACAGCAATAAAATGAACAGAGCAAAAAGACAAGTTTCCATGCAAATGCATTACAAATCTTAAGCAACTTTAACAGCTGATGGAAACCAAGGGGAAGGACCTTGGCTCCAGAATGAAGCTAAAAGATACGTTAAAGTGTCAGCCACTAGACGCTGTTCCAAAAAGCCCAGGCTCCCATAGACTTACACTCAACTTCTCTCTAAAAATACGAAGTACATTTTCTTCCAGTCATTCTGGTCTCATTCATTTTATTTGGACCCTCAAATAAAAAAGGGTCCATTTCCATCTGTAAATTTTGCTCCATTAATAAGCTTTTAGGGTGAACAGAAGCTTTGATGTCTGCCGTGTTGGGCTTGGATTGACGGCTCACTCGCCTGCTGAGTCAGACTTTCAGAACTTTGGTTTATTTTTCCTGACAGGCAGCTCGACTGTAGTTGTGGTCAATAAGTTATACTAACAACACCATCATCTGACTGTCTCTGTCCACATCTTATGAACAGTCTGATGGAAATGCTCCTAATGACTCATGATGCAGGTGTGGTAAGAAAGTAAGTGTGTTTGATAATGCACACTGGATAAACACTTTGCTTTGACGTGCTGCAGCAGATTTAGCTGTTATGCAGGTTGCTGCATTACAGCAAAACCTGTAGAATTACTTTTTAGCCCCCGCATACATACATTTATTTTCGACAGTGGAAGTTCCCAGTGAATGGCCTTTGTGTGTGATCTGAAAACTATGGCAGTTTATTACAGATGGACCACATAAATGATCGAATTTTCTTCTAATACCCATTTTCACTGTCATGTCAGACTGATTTGTAATTAGTAATTCATTCTAAAACCAGATGATGAATAAACACGTGGAGTGAGACCTTCCATTGTGATGACATAACCTTAATACAATGCCAGAGTACATTTTTGTGTACTACAAATGCGGTAGTCAAAAATGGGTAAATGGCACCTGTTGGTGGTTTTTCGGTACATAGTGAACCCAGGTCATTCTCGTGTTACATGTACACTGCATGCTGCTCATTTATATGTATAGAGCCATATTATCTTCACTTTGAACAAGGTGCTATTTTTAACTTTCCACTTTAAGGTCAACAATGATATTCTGTAAAAATGAAGGTCATCTTTATTTACACTCATATTCTGACATATTTATTCCTAATTCTGTGGATCTTGCCTGCTTGCCTCAAACTTGCTTCCACTGTTGTCCACTTCAAAATATTGGATGTGCAATGTGATAAACGTAATCAAGTGAATGAAAACTCTTACCTTGTATTTGTCTACAATGGGCAATCTGACTGGGCCGTCACTGGATCTGTTGAAATTTGGCAAACTGTCCAAGTGTGGAATGAATGGTAATCCTCTGCAATGGAAACACATGATGGACCGCAGTGAGTGTTGAACCGTGTGTGTGTGTGTGTGTGTGTGTGTGTCCACTCGGCATGTTGACAGACTGTACAGAGGTGGGACTTACGTGTACCA
>JAPQRN010000026.1:1261118-1274694 GCA_037367275.1 Coranthus polyacanthus
ATGTCTTACTGACATTTCTTTAAAATGACATTTCCAAGGTGAGGATGTCTCATCTCATTTGTCAAATGTCTGTTGCCTCAAGTCTCCTCCTCTCCTCACATCTCAGTCTGAGATGTGAGGAGAGGAGTCAAGGCAAAGGCTGGAGGAGGTACAAACTGGGAATTGAGAAGAGGGGCATGTGTTTGCCTGCTGCACCCTCAATGCAATTAGGGGGGGTCCAAACACCAGCGGTGTTGAAAACCAGTGAGTTTTTCTTCTTTGTATAGTCCTAGTTCCTAGTATAAATCTGACAGTGAAACCAGATGTGGAGACTAAGCTAAACCATATGTTCAAATGCTTTATATCCATGTGCTGCTTGTATGGAGCAGCATCTGATATAGGCCACACTTATTTTTTTTCAAAATGATAAAATATACGAAACCCACTTTTTCAAACTTGTCTGTGGATTTTCAACTAAAGACTGACAAAGCAATGGTCCTCATGCAAGAACCTTTTTTTGTAGTACAATGGGCTTGTACGAGCTGCCACATAACATTCCAATTCAGCTGCTGTGGAGGTTAGTGCTCTCTGAGTGCTTTATAGTTTCAGACCACGTGAGCATGTGTATTTGATAGTTTACAGTGGTAAAGGTGGACAGTCGTACCAGGCAGTCTCTTTGCAGAGGAGTTTGGAGTGTCTTGCATTGAAGGTCTGCCTGCCTGGGCCTTAGTGGAGTATGTCACCTCAGTTGAGTCCAGGGAACCTGCACACACACCATTAACCATTAACAAACACCTATGTACTGTGCTGTTCACTGACACATCATATGCTTACTTTTGGATTTGAAGCTCCCTACTTCTGCCTGAATATATTTACCACTTGATGAACTTGATTTATTTATTTTATTTCCTGCCAATCAGGGCTGTGTTCTGCACTTTGATTTCTGGAATTACACATTTTCACCATCACTCCTCAGTCAACTGCCTGCTGTGCACTTGTTCTGTTCTCTGTTGTAGGTTGGAGTTTGACACACTTTACGGTGCATTCTTTACGGTGCATTCAGGTGTACCTTGTAAAGTGTGAAATCTACATTGCTTTGTAGGGCAAAACATGTGGGTGCCAACAGCAAATTCAGAAATCTATACTCAAATGACCACAAAGGTTGTTGAAAACAGGAAAGTCTTTGATTAAATCCTCAATCCTTTCATGTTCCTTCACTACAGCACTGAGACTAAGTGTACATTGAGCATTATACGACAGACACCAGGACTTTATCCATATTCATATATTCATATTCAGCCTATATTTGGGGTCCAGCCTTTATTTGTTCATGCTGACCAAACCCTCACCCATTATCAGAGACCTGGCTAGTAATTGACTCCTGCTTTTTATTTGAGGAAATACAGTCTGTTTTCATTAATGTATAATCACCGGAAAATATGAATCATAGTGTTTTCATTACCGTGAGAGTGAGTCGTTTATGTCTACAGAGGGAGCAGGTCAGCTCCACCATGTTGCGCCTCCATGTTTCTACAGTAGCTAAGAACTGACTTCTTTTTTCTGTTTTACAGTGGGTGGTATCCAGTGTTATGCTACAGTACTGTCACACACTATGTCTGAGTGTGGACTAGAGTTATTACCCCTTAAACTAAAAAGCCCAGAACAGACAAAACAAACACTAACTCTAATGAGGGACTTTCATGTCACCATAATGGAGGGTGAAGTGATGGCAGAACAGTGCAATCTGTAATTTTTAAAAACAATTCCAGTGATTTAACAGGTACTGCATGAAGTATGGGGGTATTACTGCATCATGGTTATTTGCAAATGTAATGCAAATGTAGCTGTATCTCAATCTGTGGGTGTGTAATCAGATTTGTAACTGTGTAAAATAATGTTTAAATCATGCTACAATAATAGCCCCATTATGAAGTTTGTTTCCATAAAGCTCATTCATGATCCCAAGCTTTTTTGCTTTGAATTAACTGAACATTGAGATGCATAGTACCTGCTGCCAGGTTGAAGGTCCTGCCCTGTATTGAGCTTTGAACAGGAGAGAACCAGTTTAATACAGAGCCAACCAGAGGAAGCTGCCTCAGCATCCCCTAAAACACACACACAAACACGAGAAGTTAAGTATTACAAATTACATTTACACTCCTTTTAGAAACTAGTCACCAGTTACAAATCCAAACCTATAATGACAACTGAACAGTTATTTAACTCTGTCTGTACTAGGCTACTGTAGCAGACAAAAAAAAATGCAGTTGTACTTAAAGAAATGTGGATGAGTGAACATGATTCTGTCATTTTAAAAGTAGAAATCTCACACAGTTACACACCTCCTCAATGAGTCTGTCCTCACTGGCTTTTTGAAGCTGTAGCTCTGCTTCCAGGATGCCCTTCCTCACCACCTCTGTCATGTTCTCCAAAAGCTACACAGGAAAAGAAATCACTGCTGATTACAAAGAAAAATATAGCTGCAAGCAGCTGTAACGGGTCCATGCAGCAATGACACAAGATTATATATGCACACTTATGCATATACAGTGGATATAAAAACACACCCCTGTTCAAATGCCAGGTTTTTGTGACCTATATAACCTGTACAACGCAACTGAAAAACAAACAAACCTTTAAAGGGGACAAATAAAAAACTTAAAATAACCTGGTTGCATAAATATGCACACCCTTAAACTAATACTTTGTTGCAGCACCTTTGGCTTTTATTACAGCAATTTTTGGGTCGGAGTCTATTAGCATGGAACATCTTGATGTGGCAATATTTGCCCACTCTTCTTTGCAAAAGCGCTCCAAATCTGACAGATTGCGATTGCACAGCCCTCTTCAGATTACCCCACAGATGTTTGATCAGATTCAGGTCTGGACTCTGGCTGGGCCATTCCAAACCCTCAATCTTATTCTGGTGAAGCCATTCTTTTGTTGATTTGGATGTGTGCTTTGGGTCATTGTCCTGCTGAAAGATGAAGTTCCTCTTCATCTTTAGCCTTCTAACAGAAGCCTGAAGGTTTTGTGCCAACACTGACTGGTATTTGGAGCTGTTCATAATTCCCTCCACCCTGACTAAGGCCCCAGTTCCAGCTGAAGAAAAAAGCGTGATGCTGCCACCACCATGCTTTACTGTAGGTATGGTGTACAATGATGAGCAATGTTGTTTTTGCGCCAAATATACCTTTTGGAATAATGTCCAGAAAGTTCAACCTTGGTTTCATTGGACCATAACACATTTTCCCACATGTGTTTGGGAGATTTCAAATTTCCTTTTGCAAAATGAAGCTGGGCTTGGATGTTCTTCTTTGTGAGATAAGGCTTCCATCTTGCCACCCTACCCCATAGCCCAGACATATGAAGTAGACGGGAGATTTTGTCACATGTACTACACAGCCAGTACTTGCCAGAAATTCCTGCAGCACCTATAATGTTGCTGTCGGCCTCTTGGCAGCCTCCCTGACCAGTTTTCTTCTTGGCTTATCATCAATTTTGGACAGACATCCTGTTCTTGGTAATGTCACTGTTGTGCCATATTTTCTCCACTTGATGATGACTATCTTCACTGTGTTCCATGGTATATTTAATTCCTTGGACATTCTTTTGTACCCTTCACCTGACTGATATCTTTGAACAATGAGATCCCTCTGACACGTTGGAAGCTCTCTGTGGACCATGGCTTGTGCTGGAAGATGTGGTTACAAAAATGTGAGGAGAAGCCTACTAGAACAACTGAACTTTATTTGGGATTAATCAGAGGCACTTTAAATGGTGACAGGTGTGCGCTGACTCCAATTTAACATGAGTTTGATTGGTTGAATCCGAACACAGCCACATCCCCTGTTATAAGAGGGTGTGCACACTTGCGCAAACCATTATCTCAGTTGTTTATTTTTACTTTATACCTCCCTGAAAGATTAGAGATTGCGTCGTACAAGTTATAGGTCACATTAAAGGTGGAAAAAGTTGTGAAATAATTTATCTTGGTGTCATTTTTTGACATCACAAAAACCTGGCATTTGAACAGGGGTGTGTAGATTTTTTATATCCACTGTATGCACAATGACCTAATTGTCATAAAAATGGATTGATTCATAAAGATGAAACAGATTATATATGTTTTAACAATTTAAGATTGACCTAGGCTGTAAATAATCCTGACTCCTTTTTGGAATGATTGGTCCCCACTGTCTCTGATGAGATGTCAAAAATACGCTTTTAAAAAATTAGAGAAGATAGTGAACAAGTTGAAATATTTTTCTATTTTTCTAATAGAGCAAAGATGCAGATGGATTGAAGATTGAGATTGAAATGATGAAGGTGAGGCTGATTTTGAGATAATTACAAAAATTTATTGTAGCAGCACCTGGGTGATTGTTGGTGGGTCATTGTTGGTTAGTAGTGTGGCCAATTTGCAACCTATTTGCCAATTTCTGTGATCATTGGGCATTCCACCCTGGATCTTTGGAATGAGATTCAAATGAACTATTTATAAAGGCATGTTTCACAAAAATATTCAAGGCCCAGGGAATTTTGACAAAACAGAATAAATAATAATGTAACTGTTGATTTTAAAGCTTCGATACTAGGGCTAAATGTGTACTTATGTAGTTGTTGAAGAAAATGAACAGGAAGATACAGTATCAAGACCAGTTGTAGAGATGGGACTTGAACCCAAGATCTCTGGAATGAGTCAAACACCTTACTACTGGGAGACGTGGGAAGGCATGTGATTTTTCTACCACAATAAAAGAGACAAGCCAGCAAACCTTCTGTGGCGGGTCTGACAACACTTTGTCAACATTGGGTGAGTGGTAACCCTGAGGCAAATACAACTGTTACCCTTCCACTCTCCTCGATGTCCCTCCCCAGAGCAGCAATTGTATCCACCAGCTCTGACACATCCACATCCTCAGTCACCATGCTGACAAAGATACAGTCCTTCTCTGTCCCAAACTCAGGACCTGGACACAAAAAACAAGTGAGTTGCACTTTTTTTTGTGAGACATAAAAAAAAGTGAGTTGAGATAAATGCTGTTAGTGTCATGTATGTACTAACCTGCAGAGAAGCTGATGTCAGTGTCCAGCTCCTGCAGTTTCTTCAGCAGCTCACTGTTGATCTTGTCCAGCTGCTGTTGTCTCCTGCTCTCATCCATTCCTTCAGCCTGCGGCTCGTACCTGAACAGCAACAAATCCATCACAGTCTGATTTCTGAGGGGCAGTGAGTCTTTTCAGGACAAATTCCAATATGAACAAGACACAGGACAACACTGTCAGACATGTTTATTTAGCTTTATTCAGACCTGGCATGGAATGGACAGATTCACTATGTTTGTGTGAGGTTTGGCTGCTGGCGTGTGGAAACCCTAACCCAAACCGAAAGTATTGTGGCGAGCAGATTCTCACTATTAAGAGCGTGACAGCTTGTATCTCTATGGCCTGAGCAGAGCATCTCTTCATTCTCACACTATCTGTGCTCACACAGGGTTCATCATTACCACATTATTACTGAATAAAAGCTGTCCCTGTGTCCAGCAGCAGTGTGGGGTCTTACCGCACAGCCCCCAGACCAGGCCAGCTCAGCTCCTCTACGTATCTGAGCAGAGGGGAGTGTCTGTGGGTCTCTTCTCTGAAGTCCTGTCTGAGGCACATAGTGGAGCTCATCACAGGCACCAGCTCCGACAGCTTCTCCACCAGCTCCATCACATCCTCCTGCTGGGTCCCCAGCACTGGAAGACATAAGGTTACTGCTGGTTTACATTTCTGGATGTCCTGTGGTGAGGAATAATTACTGTTTCCTGGTGGTTTATATCCCAATATCCTGTTTGTGTGGTTCATGTTACCTGCAGCAGTGAGGAGGGGACTGAAGCGAATGCAGGCACCCTCATCTTCAAGCTCCACCACATCAACACCGCTGGTAGGAACAAGCTGAGCCAGCTGCTCACCCAGCTAAACCAGGACACATTTCACATAACATATCAAATTTGAGATCTACAGTGCAATGTGGAGAGTATGAAACAAAAGATCTGAAAAGAGAGAGGGACACTCAGCAACTATGTCATTTATTTGGAGTCATGTTTGTGTCTGCTGTGCCTGATGGGGAGAGGACTAATATTCCCTCTCATTTTAGATAGGGTATGATCTCCACCATCTCCTGAGAAAAATATTTGACTCTTTAGCTGCTTAAAGTGTATCTTTACCCCCATTGTGAGTCTAACTCCATCCACTGCAAGATTTTGAAAACTGCTACAAAGTCAGGAAGAGGCTGAAAGGAGGTGAGGGGGAACTGAATCAGATCTAAACTGACAAACAACGCACCCGATTGAGGCAGTGGTAAAAGAGGCACAGTTGACGGTGTTTTCAAACGAATCCAGTGTAACTCCTAGTAGTAAAGGACAAGTGGACCACACACCTCTGATTAGAGGACATTAATATAGATTTCATTATGCAAATTTCATGATGTAGAGTGATCCCAAATGGCTGACTCTACATCATCATCAGAGTATGAATGCTCAAGAGGATTTTAAGAGAGGTAGTGGTGAGTGGTTGAGCCATTTTCACCATAAATTTGCTGATTTTTGTGTATTATCACCAGCATTGTTGGTCATGTAATTGAATTTACAGCTCAAAAAAGTGTTTTAGTCTTTGGTATCACTTTTATGCTGTATTACGTTCATAAGACAGAGCTGAAGGGAACTGCAGAGCTGGTTGTGCTTGTTATAACTGACACCTTTTATATTGAACAAAGTCCTTTTATTCATTGACATGAAAGATATTGATTAGTTCACCTGAATACACTCACCCATCTGTTAAAAGCATCAAGCACCTCTTTCTCTCCAGCACAGTAACCTTCCACTGATCCCCCACTGGATGCTAGAGACACAAGACAGGGAAATGTCAAGTAAAGGAGCATGCCACTGTTTTTGCACAACAGTAAATCATGTGCTTCAGTTTTAGCAGGAAAACAGAGCAAATATATCAACAATATTTGGAATGTTACAACAGACATATTGCACCCTGAAGATGGTGTGGGTGTTAAAATGAGTTGCTAATCCTGGTAAGTTTTTTTAGTGCACAGGCATCAGTATTAGCTAACTATAGATGTATTATTTCTCTGAATAGATCCAACAGCTCTACTTCTTCTTCTCATGTTGGACTGTGGGCAGAGTGGACGCTACAGTGACTCACTGCTCACTCTAGTGTTACAAAGTGGTATAACAAAACAAGACAGAGCAGGGCTAGCCAGTTAGCAGGATAACTTCTGTAGATATCTCTGTAATACAATACATTGACATAATGTCACAAATGTTCACATTCTGATAACAGTTTTAGTTCATGTTTGAATGTTTTAGAAATATTACAGATTATACCTTTAATGTCCAAGAGTTCCTGTCTGACTTACATTACTGTCCCAAAATTTTCTAAATGAATACAAGTCTTCTATCTAAAGCTAGCTAGATCATGCGTGCACAGAGCAGGGAGAACAAACCGCACCAGCACTCATTTCCTGGGAGAACTTGAAGAGCACCACAGGAGAATTAAGCTCATCCTCCACCTGTTGGACACACAAAGACACAGGTCAGGTACCTAAGACTCCGGTACCATCATCATATTATCATATAACATCATATTAAACAGGTGACCACTATATGACATGCAAAACAATAAGCATCAGTTAAAAGGGTGTGATGTGAACATGGATTTAAAGAAATGCTTTGTGTCCATGCCTCCTGAAGCTGCTATATGTTATGTCCATGGTGACTGTAACTGTGTGTCACATACAGTACAGCAGTGGTTTGACTTGTCAAACTGCTCTGTATGGATGTGGTGCCTTGGCCCTTGGCTCTAGGTGGTATGGAGCAGTCTAAACCAAAGCTACAGGCCTGACCTGACAGAGCCACGTGCTGCATTGACACCTGATCAGAACCAAACAACATCTCTGAAACATACTTTCCACTAGGGATGCACCGATCTATCAGCCAATACCGATTTAGTTGTTAATGCACAAATCTCCTGTGTGTGTTCTCATGCTAAGTAAGTGTGGACACTGAACAGTTGTTAATATAATTCAAGTTCATTGATGTAAACTAGAGCTGGGGATACAGCCAAAAATGTTATCACAATAAATATTTTCATATCAGTTGATATCGGTAATTATCACAATGAATGTTGAATAATTTCTTAAAGACCGATTTTTGGTAGTAGAAAAAAACAGAAGAAGTAGAAGAAACCAGACGGTTATTTGTGGTTTTAAATTATTTGGTAAAGACACAACAAGATAAAAATGACATAAAATATGAAGAAAACATCAAAAAACGAAAATGACATAAAAGATGAAACAAGATGTATCAAAACAAAAATACAATTTTAAGTTATATTTTTAGTGCTTAACCCTAAAGACAAAAGAAAAATGTACATTGTGTTAAAAAGAATTACCATGATATGAAAATATATCACAATAACGATAATAATCATTTTATCACCCAGCCCTAATGTAAACTGTGAGTTTAGCCCACCAGTGGTTAGCCTGCTAGCAGGTAGCAACAAAACAAGTTAAAAACCAAGTAAAAATTAATAAAAAAAACAAAAAACACTGGTATCTGCATCAGCTACTGGACAAACTGTACCGGTATCACCCAGCATTTCAGGATCGGGGCATCCCTACTTTCCACAGCAAACTCAATGATATTCGACACTGGGCATTTCAATGAACACTGTACAACATTTCTATGAACCATGCAAACAGGGGACTGATGCAGGCAGACCTGGATACATCTGTGATTTTGGGTGCATTACGCATGGTTGGTGTCTGCTGATTAATGTTGCTTCATTATTCGTGTCAGATTGAGCTATGGTACTTGAGGAAACAACTGATATCAGTGACGTTTCTTCTGAACCACTTAAACAGGAAATAAATCCATCACTGATGACATCCAGGTAAAAGGTTAAGGCAAGCATCATGCCTGGATGGGGCTGAGATGAACACTAGTGTTTTCTGGTTTGTCAATGTGAGGGTCATGAATAATTTACAAGCATGTGTGATGTTGCCAAGTTAGTAAACCAGAAAAATGCAGTACATAAAAAAGGAATGATTGTTATACCCAGGGCAGGCCTCGATATGCTTCCAACCAAGTGTTTATCAAATCATCAGCTGTTTTCTAACAGCACTTGAACGCCCCAGACTGGTTATAGCAGTCTGTCTAGACACTAGAGTGTCCCCCAAGAGCAGAAGACCACTTTGTCCAACAGACACAAGTAGGACACAAACCAACAAAAGCACAACTAAAGGAATTATCACCAGGAGCCGACACAACATACAAAGATCTCATTAAGCACATTGAAAGAGACAGCAGTGTGACAAGAATCAGCCAACACTGTGAGGTCACTACGAATTCCAACACCAAAAACAGTGGAAATGAAGGCACACTACAATGATTAAAAATGGTGAGTATCACACCAAGACCTAATAACACAAATGTGAGTCTAGTCCAGTTGCTTGTTGATATACATTACTCTGCTAGCAAAGTATGGAGAGGTTTCTGACAAGAGCAGACAAATATTAAGCTGACGACAAAACAACACTGACTGTTTCAAACATCTCAGGACTTTATTGCACAGGCTGCATTTTGCTCACTAAATGCTTGATACTTCCTAGTCAGCCATAACACTGGATTGACACCATATTTCTAATGTTGTAACTGTTGCTGAGCAGCAGTAAAAGTGGCTAGCCACAAACTATGAAGCACCTCAATGCCACTCCATGCTTTAGTTGGAGTTTGGAGCCACTAGTTCCAGCCTTTGGTTTTAGGTCAGAACCTTTTTGATCACATTTTGTTGCTTTTGGGTGGGGGCACTTGGGTTGCAATTGCCCATCCACATTTCCGACCAGTTTACAAAAAAGTGTTAAAGTTAAATTAAGCACTAGTATGCTTTAAAATTGGACTGGACACAAGCACTCCAGGGCTGAATAATGAAGCAAACATGTTCCAAAACCTGCAGTTCCTCAAACGGCCACTGAGGTTGGCTCTAAAAGCAAGTCACTCCCCACAGACCCCCATGTTAAAATGTCCATCTGTGGCTGTTGTGTGGTCTTTGACAGTTTGCTCACCTGCTGAGTCAGACTTTCTGAGCTTTTTTTTTTTTTATTGAATTAAAATGTATTTTTTCCTGACAGATATCTCCTCACCTCCCGAAGTTACACTAAAAAGACGGTCAAAAGATTCTGTCATGCAAATGTGTCATGAAATTTACCAGTATTTAATTGCAGCACCTGTGGCGTTAGCATTGCATCTTAGCTACATTAGCTAATGTTAGCATGAATTAGGTACTGGTTATATGGTCTGTCAGCTAGCCTACCGTGGCGCTAATAAGGCCTTTGACAATTATAACATGATTTCCATATCGCAATTATTTGAAATAATCATGTAAATTTACATAATTGTGATAATCATCTCCATTCACCTGTATAAAAACAGTAGGGTGAAACTAACAGAAATAACATATTGTATCACTATTTCCATATCATTTACAATCTTTTTGTTGGTGCTCTTTTAATAACCTCATCTTGCCAGATTCTTCTTCTGCTATGAGTTCAATGTAGAAGTAGCCCCAAAGCTACTTTGGTCCAAAATTTCAGTAATGGCCTTGTATTTTTAAGTTACATCATATCTGCCAAATGTATGACTTTTTTTGGCCTTAGTAAATGGTTCATTTTCATTTTGTAGACAATAATATCGTTAATCGCAGCTCAAAGTGTCGAAATATGGACACTTCTGGCTCTAAAAATCTACGACGGCAAGGACCAAATTCCAAGGCTTCAAAACAGCCATCCACAAACTGCATGGTGGTCATTTTCCTCTAACATCACGCTCAGGGTGGACAGCTCCAATATTACAAGTGAAAGGATAATGTCATACATCGGTGTTCAAGTCATATAAATGCAGGGAACTGACAAATTGTTATCATTTCACCATGTCCCTGCTGATTAGCAACTGAAAACACAGTGGATAGTGAGAATCTAGATAAATATCGGACCATATTTCTAAGTAAAAAATATATTTGAAACCATTACACAACAGCTAACGTTAGCATTCAACCACTCCCTAGTCAACATTACTGTCTGATAGTGTTATGTGATATGATAGGAAAGGAGTAAATTAATTTCTGTGCAATATTCATACATATAGCATCGAACACTAAAGTGCTTTTCAATCATTTGATCAGGTGAAAAGACAGCAACATAGTTAGATATTTCAGAATGAATTTACACTGTTGCTTCCATATCAGACTACATATCAATGTTAGCTAAGACATGGCTGAATGCTAACATTGTCTGCTGTTGTCTAACAGTTTAAAATATGTTGAAATACTTAAATACTTTGAAATATGGTCTAGTATCCCTCTGGATTTTCAGTATCCAGTCAAATGATAGTGATTTGTCAGATGTTTATACGACTTAAACACACCAGTATGACATAGGATAACAGCATTTCAGCTTCCCACCTTGAGCATGACATCAGAGGAAAATGGCCGCCGTGTGAATATGGTCTCCGTCCACTTCCTTTATACAATCTATGAGCTGCACTGTAGCCAGATCCGTGATGTAGCCAGATGATTAGGAAGTGACCAAGAACCCCACATAACAAACTGATTGTCTTGGTTGAGTTTCCAATCAGGGAAACACTTGCCAATGAGCACCTGCTAATGAACAAGTCACAGATGAATGTGGACTTGAGAAAGAATGGCCTGATGGGACAGTTCGTCTGGTGGAAGAACCATGTGAACATTCTTACATGTTGGTCTTTTAGTGCATCAGGTGTCTAATTGATATGTTTTGCATTTTAAACATGAGGTATAATGGGATAAAACAGTACATGACAAATTAATTCATTATTCATGACCCTTATATTTCTTCCCGAGGCAACAAAACATAATGAGTGTGGAGAGGCATTCCCTGAAGTACCTCAAAGAACATGCCTGAGTGGTCCACATCCTAAACAATTAGGAAGAAGTGAACAGTCCATCAGCCAATGGAGACCCAAATACCGCTGAGCTGATGTGAGTGAAGGGAGATGGTCAGGAGTGAAAGGGAGGAAGAAAAGGAAGATAGTGGGGAGGGGGGAGGAGGATGAGGGGCAGTGAGGGAGACAGGCAGAGGCTTGGTCCCACCTACAATAGAGAGCATGAGAGAGCCCAGAACGTCCCGCAGTGAAGCCCCGGAGATAGGCGGGATCGGCGACACCACGCCCTGGAACCAAGGTAACCCACACTAACTATGACTCCAGCTTTACACACACAGTCACACATGCGCCAGCAGGCACACACACACATACACGTTTTAGAAGGACAGTGATACTTAAAACTCAGCAAGTGAAATCCATCCTACTTTGACCCAAGTTTGCGTACCACTGTGTGATGACCCCAACACTGATTGTTCACTGCATCAGGTTACAGTATTTGTAAAGCTACTACTTCCAGTTCTTTTGCCAGGATGAACTGCAGCAGATGTTAGTGAACAAGCCTGTAATAAACCAAGTCTGTACCCCTGAGGCTGTTTTAGTGTCAACACAGTTCTGTTTTACCATGGTCAAAGCCTCGGCGAGAGAAATCTCTGTCTCAAGCACATCCTATAAACACAACAGCTCCATGTCATTTCTTTATGCAACTTCTACTTATTACTATATGGAGAGGCTTCCAAAATGTAATAAAACAAAATATCGGTATCAAGCTAAGCATGTGTTTTAATTTCACACATGATAGATGATAATATATTGAGTAGTACAACTCCAAATCAGAAATAGTTGGGACGGTATGGAAAATGCTAAATAAAAAAAGAAAGGTGGTAATATTAAAATTTCTAGACCTGAATGTGAGGAATGGACGTATATTTACAAATGAAATTAAGTTGACCAGTTAAAACATGAAATATGTTGTGTTCATACTGTCTACAATCAAATACAAGTCAAAGGACATTTCAATCTCACTGCTTTCTTTTTTAAATTTGAATTTTCTCATACCGTCCCAACTTTTTCTGATTTAGGGTTGTATATGAGGTGTGAGCAACATATGTGAGTGTTGAGTTACTGCAGAAATGAGTATTAAAGCTTACTTAATGAGTCAGAATTTTGCATCTCCGGTTCCTTTGTCTCAGTCAATCTGTTTCTCAGTCAATCTGTCTTTGCATGCAAAGTACATGTGGTTCCATAAACTGGTTTGTAGTGAATAAACTAGTCTGCGTCGTTTGGTTTTTTGACTTAACTTTAAATCAGAATATTTAGACATTACATTAGAATTTATTCAAAAAAGGTGTTTCCATTTCCCCTTAATGCGCATTTATTCGTTTTTGAAAAAGGCAAAAAAAAAATCTCAACCTCAAACTAGAGAAAAAAGCTTTTTTGTTACGTTTTTTTTAAATCTTCCATTTACATAAACATCTTCTGAGACACTGACCCAAAGTTTCCTGTGCTGGGATTTCTTAGGTGGTTAATGCATCGCAAAACTCCATAAGACATGAAAACAGCTTACAAGTTATTATTTAGAGACCTGAATAATATTAATGTTGGGAATATCACTAATGCTTTTATAATGT
>JAPQRN010000026.1:1274794-1294056 GCA_037367275.1 Coranthus polyacanthus
GAAAACAGCTTACAAGTTATTATTTAGAGACCTGAATAATATTAATGTTGGGAATATCACTAATGCTTTTATAATGTTATGCTTTTTCAAGGTCATTGGTCAAGTAAAGAGAGTCATATCAGGATCAACGACACACAACTTGACATTTGCCTATTTTTTTGTGAGGTCTCATGTCAGACACTGTGGTATTTTTATTGTTTTCTTATGTTTTTAATAGTTAGGTGTCATATTAAATTAAAACTGCTTCAAACTAAGGCATTCTTAAATCAGTGTTTTTTCTTTAAAAAAACTTTGGGTATGATAACAAAGGGGGAAAGATTGAGCCTCATGCAAGAACATTTTCATATGTGAACTTTCTCTTACTTTGTTTAGTACAATGGGTTTGTAAGCATGTCGTGTCAGATTCCGCAAACTCTCACAAAACTGTGTAAACAACCCATATAAACATGATGAATGTAACCTGTGCCACCAGCTAAGTGGTTCTTGCACGAGGCCCACTGTCTCAAATCACTAGTACATGGCTCTAGTGGTTCTTGTCGTGGACGCTGCTGTGTTCACTATATTAAAATGCACTGCTCACTAGAGAGTATCTGTAGCTCGATACAGTTTTCCTACTTTGTGTTTTTGTTTCACAGTAAGACTCATCAGAAACATCACAGAATATATTGTGCCTGACCAGACAGCCACATTATCATTATGCCACACGATATTTGTCACACAATAATAAGACATCACCTACCGATGTTTTGATGGATGTCAGACTTTTTAACTTCTGCAGGAGCTGCTGGCTCTAAAGAATTAAAAGATGAAATGCATTTAACAGAGCAAAGAATATGATGATTTTCTATGTTCAGCTTTGTAGTATGGCACTTTTTAATTTACAAGGTTCAAATAATTCAACTGATAAATGCCAGAACTCTCACCAGAGCAGTGGCAAGTTGGATCTTGTGGACAATCCCATTGTGTCCGAGGTACTGCAGTGAGAGCCAGAGAGGCAGAGCTCGGAGCTTCTCCACAGGCTGGCTGGAAGTCAAACCTGCTGCCAGAGACTGAGACACACAGCAAACACACGCAGCACTTAGACAGAGGACACAGGACAGTGGCTACGGCAGCTACAAGAAACAGCAAATGCCAAATATTTATGAACTAAAAAAAGACAGAATTAGAATTAGATCTGGACATTGAGGAAAAGGTCTAGAATGGAATTTGATCAAAAGCTAAAATGACTTGGTTAGAAATCTCTTTAAAGGTTTAATTTCTAAGATTAAGATTAAAAAAATATCAACAGATGAAGGTAGCATTTTAGGACAAAGTTGTGGTGTCAACGCTGACTGGCAAACTTCCAAAACTCATGGTAGACTGTATCCAATCTAGCACAAACCATGGATGTATTATTTCTCTGAATATATCATGGCACCAACCCAAACAGCAGCACTATGTATTCTTCTCATGTTGGATTGAGGGGCAGACTGGGTAGTGAATCACTGTAGTGGTTCAACGAGACAGGAGGGTCTGCTACTAGCTGGTTAGCATGCTAACAGCTGTACTTCTGCAATATATTGACATCTTTGACATAACATCAAAATTGTTCACACTCTGATGATAACTTCAGGTAATTTGTGAATATTTTAAAGTAGAAATATTACAAATGAAGGGGGCCCTTGCACCTCGCACATTGTGGCAGGCTGCAGTCGAAACTGCGGTCATGTAGACGTGTTGAGACCTGGCCTCCTTTTCAGTCATGTACAAAAGATTGAAATATTACTGCCTTTGTGAACAGCACAAAGGCTGGAAATGGCAAAAGTGGAGCTAAATTTGCATATTCAAACCAAAATGTGTTCCTGTTGGGTTTAGAGCCTGGTTTCTCAACTGGTGGGTCGTGACCCAAAAGTGGGTTGCAGACTAGTTCTGAATGGGTCGCGGAGGGTGTGGTTAAAAAAGAAACTATTTTAAATTCTTAGCTACCTATTGTTAATCTTTTATTTAGATGTGCACGAAAAGACACGCTGTTACCAGCAGCGTTTGATTGAAAGGTGATGACTAAAGTTTATGTTGTTTGTATACTATGTTGAAGGACAAATATGACTGTGAGTGGGTTAAAAAGGATCAAGGTTCAGTGATAATAAAGAGGGATTGAAACCCAAGAGCTCACACTTGAGAACATAAAACCATCAAAACTGAAATGTTTAGAATCTAAAAGGCTTCCACTAAAAGCTTATGACAATGTAAAGGCGCTTACCAGACTTTTTTGAAAAAATAACGTAGGTCATAGCAGCAGTGACACTGTGAGATGTTCATCCTAAATTTCTCACACTGTCAACACTGGATTTTGTTCCTTGTTGTCTTTGACTGGGACAACAGCTGTCTGTGAACCTGTCTCACTGTGTGACGTAAGACCACTGATTTTTATCCACAAAAAAGATATTGCTACGTTTTCTTGTCTTTCGTCTGGGACAGAACAGTGTACCGGGTGTACCGGGTTTTACATGTGTTCAGGCTGGTACTCTTATCAAGCATAAAACATCTGGGGAAAATTAGATAATGTACATCTGAGGTATAGCAATTTCATGTTTCAAGGCAAAACCTTGAATGTTGGAGTTCAACTTTTGTGAAGTATATTAATTACTCTATTTGAAATCAACTGAACAAAGCGTGTAGGAGACGTTTGTTAAAATACAACGTGAATGAATGAAATGAATGAAAGTAGCTCAAAATTCAAAGTGGCCAATTTCCTGTTGGGTTGAGGTGATGGTTCAGTGGTCTTTACAGTGTGCTGACGACCCATTTTTCAATGCCCATTCAAAATCCCATAAAATATTTTTCACCATGTCTGTTGTGTGTGCCAGTTTTAGTGAGTTTTTGAGCTTGTTTAAGGCTCCAAAAATGCAACTGTTTTGGGAGAATGAGAATAATCCTTGTTTCAAGAAGGTCTTTGGACACCATGTGTGTGCTTGTGCCCAAATTATACATTTAACAGCTGAACAATAGGCTAACCAAATACAAAAGATGACCAACAACATGAATGTTTGTATGACTGACAGTATAGAATCATACCAGGGCCGGGTCTTCATGTCTGTACAGGGTGACAGCAGTTACAGCAGGCAGTCCCAGCCACAGACCTGGAGTCAGTGTCATACTGTCACTTCTGGTGGCTGCCTGGAGAGGAAACACAAATATACTGTATACACACAATTCACCAGAGGACATCAGGGGAGATGGCATTTCCTTGGTGTCTGCTTTCTGTAATCAAAGTGAGGTGAGACAATAACACTGGGAGGAAAGATACAAAGGAGAGGAGACTCTGACACTTCTCTGTCCCTGTTGCAGGTTTTTACACCACACATGTGATTCTAGAGGGCTTCAGTAACGCTGAATCGAAACTTTACTTTGCAATAGAGCTGGGTGATAAATACAAAAATGTTATCATAATTATCACGATAAATGTCAAATGATAAATTTCTTTCCAGTTTAAAGGCTGGTTTTTGGAACTGAGTGAAAGTTGAAGAAACCAGACAGTTATTTGTGGTTTAAATTATTTGTAAAAGGTGAAACAAGATGAAAGTGCCATAAAATATGCAAAAAGACAAAAAAGTGTAAAATATGCAACAAGATGAAAATGGTGTAGAAGATGCAAAAACACTGTTGTAAAAGACACAAGACCAAACCACATAAAAGACGCAACAAGACAAAAATATTGGAGGAGACGCAACAACATGAAAAAAGACTAAAACGTTGTCAAAGACACAACAACACATAAACATTGTAAAAGACATACCAAGAAGTAATATGACAAAAATGAACCTTTAGTCTCAGATGTTGTGACTTATTTTGTTCATTTTGTGAACAACATTAAATCAAGACAAATAAAATGAGCACAATCTGAGTTCATATTCAACAAGATGAAAACACTGAAACATTTTGTAAGTGATTTATCAATGACAATGTAAACAAAATAAACCCTAAAGACAAAGGAAATATGTAAAATATAATTATCACGATATAAACATATAGCACGATAACAAAAGTTATCGTTTTACCGAAACAACCAAGCAAATCAGGAACACTGGTTTGTCTCTGAAGTAATCTAGCTTTTATCAATGGAAAATCATGCAGTAAACAGCACAAGAGAGTAAAATTACCATCACAACAGAGGTGATCTGACCCAGTGCCAGGGTGGCCAGGTTGACCCTGAAGAAGAAAGCATAGCAGTGATGATTAAAACTTACAGTAGTGACATTAAAGGTAACAGGGTGCAGTAATTCCATGTATTAAAGATATAATTTGTAAGATTACGATTGGAAAATTAACTCCTACTATCAACCGAGGGGGGGGCAGCATTTATTAGAAAGTTGTGGTGTGGATGTCCACTGACAAAGTGTAAAAACTATATGCTTTACTTTCCCATCAGACAGCCCTGTCCAATGAGGAAGCTGTCTTCAAAGCCTCCCTTGACAAAACCAAAGTCATTCAGTAACACAGTGGGCTGGACAATCGAGGAGATGCATTACTGCTTTGTCAGTCAGTCTGATTGGTTTGAAGACCACTTCAAGGCTTCAGTTCCCCAGTGGGAAAAGAATGTTTGACGGCAAGGTAAAGCTGCAAAAATATTCTAAATAGCATGCACAATAAGTGATATGATTTTAGTGTGTGAGCCTTCTTTAGGTAGAAAAACAGAACAAAAACCCCAACCTAACCCTTTCAGACCCTGATTCCAGTCTTAATACAAAGCTAGGCTGTCCATCATGTTGAACTATTCCTTTAAGACATTCAACTGTAGAAAGTAATCCTGATGACCCACCCCTCCACATGGAGCCACATGCTGTACTGATCACACAGATCCTTCAGACGACCCAACTTGTCTGTATGGCCTGCTCCAGGGGTACCTGGGAGACAAAAAAAAAACATACAGGTCCAAGTTAACTCATTTGGTCATGCTAACTCAGCATCATGTTGAATCCTTGGGATGTCAAAGTGTTTAAACTGTGGTTTTTGCTTACCTGCATTAGCAATCAACAACAAAGGAAGCTTCCCAGCTTCTACATCTTCTTTGATTAATTTGTCCAAAAGGGCAACATCCTGGGGATGACAATAGACAGAATTAAAGTCAAAATCAGTTTTCTTGGAAATATGGGACAGATCAGTAAATCTGTGTTTCTTATTTTTACTCTCCTACCATTTGGTGCTGGGATCCAAAAATAGTGTTGCAGGGCACTGTGCACAAGCTGGAGAGAGGCAGGCCAAGCTAATGACACAGACACTGATATTAATTACATGCGTATATATGCTTATTGACACAGCCATTCAGTCTGAAAAACTGAATGTGAAAAATTCCGTCTCCACACTTTGTTTACTTCAGTGCTGTGTAACTTTGTGTCTTCCACTGTTCCTACCTGGCTGCACAGATGCTGTCCCAGGCCGGGCCTGCAGGAGGCGCTCAGGTAGATGACTGGCTGTTTGGAGCTGAGGACTGCATAGCCCTCAGAGGCATATTCCTCATAGCGCGCATTGATGACCAGACGGCACACTTTGACCAGGCCATCCCTGTCGTCTTCATGGAAGTAGGCTGAGCCGTTCTCATACCTGAAGGACACATTAGACTGCTGATGTGAACTTTTCAATCTCAACATGTTTTGTTATCTGAGACCTTTATCAGAACTGTGGTGAGCTGACTCAGTTATGTGCTCTGTGTTCTATGACCTGAGGCTTACCTGAACAGTCTGCAGAGCCACAGTGTGGTGTCAGACAGGATCCGAGTGGTCAGCCTCCGCAGTCTGTCCCTGTCCAGCACTGAGATGTAAGCTGCCAGACTGTGACCCAGCAATGCCATGTGACCCTGCTCACCCACATTCTGCATCCTGCTGGAGACACACAGCAGCTCTATCATACACTGCTTATTCCCTCCTCCCCACCTGAAAAGTGCCTGAAGAGTGTGTGCCTTCTGTTTTCAGTAATACATTAATTCAGTCTCAACAGCTTCATTCCTTGTTATATACACTGTTTCATATGCCGAATTTCCTCAAATAAAAACCAGGAGTCAATGAAAAACCAAGTCTCTAATAATAGCCGGGAACAAGGACGACATGAACAAATAAAAGCCAGTCCTCAAATACAGGCTGGTAAAAAATAATGTGGATAAAATTCTGGTGCCTGAATACATTCAACAATATAATCTGGCTATTTTCAGCACTTTGTTGTTCTGGATCATTATCTGAAGTGTTATTGTCCGGTTTCAGTCACTATAGGTGTGTGTCTTACTTTTTCAGCTAAAGTGTCAATTATAGAAACTTACAAGCAAAACAAGGAGACAAAATTCACACAATAAAAGCTCTGTTATGAATGAATGGATTCTATCCACTGAAATGCTAGAGGGCTTTTATTTTGTAACGGTAAAGGAAGTTTTGCAGCCGTAGAAAAGCACATTGCAGTACTTTGACCATCGCAAGCGCTAATTACAGCCATTTCTACTTATTAAACAGAGGAAATTATAAATAAAGGCCTGACTCTAACACAAGCCTGGTGGGCCTGGTGCCTCCTGTAGCTGAGAGAAATAACAGTCTGGACACTATTTGAGGAAATACGGTAAAATCTACTGAACTGCACAATAGGAACTGTTGCAGTTACAAGTGTAACCATAGACACTAAGATGGATGGAGTGATAGATTTCGTAGTTGTACTTACTGCCGGCTGGGCTTGTCATCTTCCTCCTCCTCTTCATGAATGAGGTTGTGAACGAGGTGCAGTATAGTAGTAACATCCTGACCACTGCAAAAAGCACAGAGCATTGATCACGCACAGCTAAACTCTCGTACTCCACACATCACAGAAAAGCCTCAAAACACTGAGAATTTTGTCCTCTCTCACAAAATGTTTAAGCAAGGCTTTAATTTGTTAAAAAGTAGTTAGAAATTCACATTTTTTGTCAGTTTTGTGTTCAGGATTTTCTGGATGGGTCACAAATGGTGGCTCTATGACACACTGGAGCCAAAATTAGCATGGCCCCTCCCCTAACACTGTAGGTATATAAAACACTAGAGCACACACACATTAGGAGCAGTGGTTCTCCTTCTTGATTGCAGCTATGTACAGATTGCAAAGTAAATGGAGGAAAAAATGGCCGTAGTAACTCAGGTAACTCATTTTAGTTTAGTGGTACCTAAACCTCATTTTACCTCATAGTACGTGAAGTGTTGGTTTACCACTGCCTCGATTTGTTAGTTTATTTGTATTACTGTGTGACTTTTGTGTTTTACCCATAGACTGTATATATTGGTGAACAGAGGAACCGTGGCGTCACCCATTGGTTTCTGAACTGCTGTTCTGAAGCCAGTAGTTTATGATTTAGCTATCGCCATGTTTGCTTTTTGAAGCCGGACGTGACCATATTCAAAAACCCAAGGAGCCAGAAGTGAGCTAATGCTAAGTGCTAGCTTACAGACTCAGTAAAATGATAAACTTCAGTAAGCACTATGTAACAAAGTCATTTTATGGAAGAGTCCATAAAAATGTAGACATGATGACAATTCATGATGTTTTTTTATTAATTGTGTATGTGTCTTACTCTCCCTGAAGCGGTCCAGGGATGCTGGTTCTGCTGAAGCGCCGTCTCTCTGTCCCTGCATCCAGCTCTCTGCACATCACAAATACACACAGATGCTTCAGTTTGGTAGATTACAGTATGTTATGTTACATTCATGTACTGTTTGGTTAGGCCATACAAACATACCTACTGTACATAGTAAGATGTATATGTCAAAACTCATAATACAGTTTGAAAAAGGAGAAGGGATTTATGTTTGACAGATGGAGTGAAGAGACTAATGAATTGACTGATGGTTTTCTCAGTTGTCACATTTGAATTCTGTGATCTTACCTCTGTCCATCCTCCAGGATCCTCATGGCTTCACTCAGATTTTTGCCCACTTGAGCCAGCGTGTTGTCCACCATCTTCTAAGTGTGTGTGTGTGTAGGTGTGTGTGTGTGTGTGTGTGTGTGTGTGTGCTGGGAGAGAATTAAAGAGAGAATTAGCCAATCATAATGGAAAAGCATTCTCTGCAAAGGAGCAACATTGGTAAGTGTGTGTGTTAGTACATAATTATACACACATTTGAAGCCACTACAAGCAGATTTGATCAAGTGCAAATAATTTAATAGTTTGCAGCAGTGATCAGTTTGCTTTTATTTAGAGTTTTCCCTTATTTCATATACTGAATAGGGCTGCGCAATTCATCAGCCCTGATACGGAATGAATTGAAATACCTAATGTAAAATAAATACCTACATGTCTGTTACACTTGGCAAAGTCCAGAGCTGAAAAGTGAAGTAAAAGTGCAAAAACCCAATTAACTAACCCAAAACAAAAGACAAAAAGACAGTACACCCCTACTAAGCCGACACCAAGCCAGGCCAAACCCATGCATCCAGCCAATCCGAGATCAAGACCGACAGAGCTCCTAGTGGACACAGAGCATAGACAAAAAAAAATTACAAAAAAATAAAAATACTGAGACACAGAAAAAAAACAAAGGTTAGTGACATAAAAACAGCCAGGGGCATAACACCACTATCCTTGCATTATAATCTGCTCATGCTCCATTACTAGCAGATATGGCCAAAAATGTGTTCTGTGAATTCACGGCAACCTTGACCTTTAGTCACCAACATGTAATCAGTCCAAGTGAATGTTTGCACCAAATTACAAAAACTTCCCTCAAGGTGTTCCTGAGATGTCACATTTATATGGAAGATCACAAGGTCACAACGAACCTGACCTTTGACCACCAGTTCATCCTTGAGTCCAAAAAAATCCCAATTTTAAGAAATTCAGACATAGGTCACAGTGACCTTTGCCACCAAAATAGTTTCACTTCCTCCTTGCGCCCAAGGGAACATTTGTGCCAAATTTTTGCCAAAACTGTTCCTGATATATCACGTTTTAAACATAATGGGCGCATCAAAAACCAAGATGGCTACGGCCAAATGTTAAACTCAAGGCTTTAAAACGGCAAACCAATGAATGAGGTCGCTGTGGTCACATCACTACTCTGAAGACGTCTTTGGCAGCCGTTACAGTTATTGCAATGCAAAGTGTCTCTGAGGGCAGAACCAAGGACAGGTGAGGCAAGAGATTTAGGATAGGAATATGAAAATGTCAGTTGACTTTGCATTTCCAGCATACACAGGAACCCATGAAAAAAATGTGTCTATGATTAAAGACAGATGTTAAAATCTGTGTTGTGTCGCAAATGTTGAAGTGTGCATGAGGTGACGGTGAGAGGAACACAGAGCCATAAAAGGACCAAAGTATAGCTGGAGTTATCTTGAAACGCCTTACACCTTACAACTTTTTTTCCTTCTAGGCCTGTAATGAACTTACTACATTTGGCTTTGTATTGTATGTAGTGATGAGAACAGCAGGACAACAGGCAGCAGCAGTATAACCCACTGATAACACAATGAAGCTGTGCAGTGTCAACTATGTACACAGGAGGGAAATCCTAATTGCAGACCTGAGTCCAAAAGGATAAATCCAGTTTGTTCTAGTTTTCCACATCCAGTCCTGCATGTTTCACACTTTAACAATTTGACAGAGCTTTCAACAAGTGTCTACCGACTTTCAGAGCTTCTGTCCATTGAATTAAACATATTTTTTCCTGACAGACAGCTCCACTGTAGTTGTAGTTAACAAGACGGCAAATGACGTTAAGAAAATGCTTGATGAAGTTTACGTTTTACCATGTCAGTAAGCTAGTATGTAGCATTAGCTCACCCATGACCCCTTGCAGATGGCTCTGACCCCTATCACTGCTGAAGCTCCACCCCTTTCGTTCAAATATGGCCACTTCTGGCTCCAAAAAGCCAATATGGCGAAAAAGGCAAACTACTGGCTTCAAAACAGCAGTTCAAAAACCAATGGTAACCATATACAGACTATGGGAAAAACTGTCATTGCAATGTTTTCTTTTTCAGCAATATATATGTTGTGACATGAAAAGTACAGATATAGATGAATGTTTTGCTTTGGATGACATTCAGGGGCCTTATTTATAACCCTTCTGTAGGCACTCTCCTCTCCTCATGTAAAAGTTGTGTGAAGCCAGACTGACCAAAATGTAAAGAGGAAAGATGATATGTATAGTGATGCCTATCACATGTTTCTTACAGACCCACTTTATTCCAAATATTTAAAGCAGCAGTGATATTTGTGCTTGTGCTAATGACTCATAATTGTTCCATAAGTACCATGCAAATATAACAGGAACGCCTTGAATGTCTTCAAATTTGGCACAAACACTCACTTGGCCTCAAGGATGAACCAATTAGATTTGCTGTGACCTCACGAACACAAGAGGTAGTGGACACATCTGACTGAACTTATGGTTTTTGTTTCTGTATCACGGTTCCAACCGTAGAATCTAACAAACCATTTTATTTAGCAGAAGCAACAAAATCGTTTTCGTAATCAATATTTTTGGTCAAATGCTTGATTTCTTTACTAAATCACAGTTTAATAAGCAGGGTCCTCCATCAGCCTGTCAGGTTTATTTCACTGTACATTATCTATTACATAACACAACTTCCTTTCTGTAGAAATACACTAACACTTTTTCTGTCTTACAGTTTTCTGTCTTCCTTCTTATCAAGATGTGTGGATGTTGTTTCATTCATCCTGATTCCTTCATATATTGAATCATTTTGTGAAGCCAAACCCCTCGTCGAAGCCTTCATTACATATGAAGACATTAAAAATGGTTTATATGTTATGCACTCCTCACAGTAGATACCATACATAAAGGCCCGGTCATACAAAATAAAAATAAATAACTTGCCTAACCTAACAGTAACAGCAGTTCAAATTTCCATGGCCCCTAATGCATTTTAATCTGAACACATCCATCTAAGTGAATTACAAACTGCCACAGCCTTATATCTCTGGCATGCTTTCAATAAGTGCTGAGTAATTGTCATCAGGGTTCATTTCACACACCACGACAGACAGACCGAGGAAAAATTTCACTCATCACTAAAGGAAACACATGCCAATATTTACATAATAACTGTTCAAACAGTGATAGAACAGGAACAGGAGGGTTCACGGCGTCATAAAAAGAACACCAATGAAAACAATAATGCTAGTAATTATAATCATTACTTAGTCTTATATCCTGATATTCACCCTGAGGCTGAACAGAGACAGCAGGAAGGCAGCGGCAATACTGTGTGATCATATGGTAGAACTAGACAAAATAGAACCTATAAGGACATACACTGTGCTACAGTAAGAAAAATACACACAACTGCTGGTTTACTTTAATTCATGTATATTACGTGAATCATTTCTCTCACGTTTTTACTATTGAGCTGTCTCTGGTCTAATTTTGTTCCAATTAAGAAAACCACTATGAAAACTATTTAGTGATTCAATAAATATGTAGGGTCTACCTCAAACTGCAAGACTTATCTAGTATAGTACAGTATTTCCTGAAAGACAGGGTGTGTTAGTTATGATGTGTGATGTAAACCTATTTCACTGGAGCTGGGTGATACAGCCAAAAATGTCATCACAATAAACATTTTCATATCAGTCGATATTGATAAGTATCACGATAAATGTCCAGTTTAAAGGCCGATTTTTGTGAGTGAAAATTGAAGAAACCAGACAGTTATTGTATTGTATTATTTGTAAAAGACGCAACAAGACGAAAAGATTGCAGAAGACCAAAATGTTGTAAAACACAAAAAACAGAAAAGATGAAAATGTTGTAAATGATGTAACAAGACAAAAATGTAATGATGCAACAAGAACAAGATGTTGTAAAAGATGCAACAAGACAAAAAACAAAAATATAAAAGATGCAACATGACAGAAACGTCGTAACAATTTGACTCATGAAGTCAGAAAACACACAGGTGTCAGTGGTATCATTATAAATGGCTGTATCCCATTTAGGTGGATCAGTTTAAGGCCTCAGAACTGGTCATTTTGGTTCACTGGAATGACCTCCTGAAGAAACTAAATGGAACACAGTCATCATTAAGTTTATCAGTAACACCTCTGCTTTGTATGTTGGCTCAGTGTACACCACTGTGGCCTCACAGCCACATGGTCCTGGGTTTGATCCCCAGGCCAAGGCGGGGCATGTTCTCCTCATATACTCCTCTGGGTGCTCCGGTTTCCCCTGTCCCTCCCCTCTTGGAGAACTGGAAATGTGAATAAAGTGTCCTTTCAACATGAATCACACCTATTGTAGATTTCAGTGCTCAGATGGGCCATACAGTCTATCGTAAAACCATCCAGTATTTTGACTCAAAGTTTAATTTTGGTAAAGGAAAAAAATTTAGATCAGGGACAGACTGATAATCAGAAGTTTAATTTTTGAGTAGAGAACTGATGCAGCCTAAAGCCCAGTTAAGACCAAAGATTTACAAGACAATGTGCAACTGAACTACTACTTAACAACAACATCTTTAAAATAAAAATGATCTCTGTCCACACTAGTGTTGTGGCAAAGTTTCAGAAATAATCTCTGAACATTCTAACAGGCCTGACAAGCATAGCACATGACCAGGGAGCTGATCAGCTGCTGGACATGGGAATTGTGCAAATTGCTCAACTAACAGCTCACCTGCTGTGAATGTAGCATCATGATAAAAAGCAGAATTTAACTACACAACAGCTGCTACAGAGACAACAAAGACAGAGTCACCTGTAATTCAATATCCATATTGAATCAACACAAAAGTATTCTGACTAAAGGCGAAAAATTCCAATGGCGACCATTTATTTAATTTAATTAATTACTTTGTGTTTGATGTTCAGTGATCCAGATTTATTTATGTGGTATTTATTATTTTGACTCCTATGCTAAGTTCAACACTTATCTGATTTCCAATAAAATGAAAAATATACATAATGAGGTTTCAGTGTCAAAATTGTAATTATATCGCCATTTAAAAATCCACTTTTGGTCATCTCTAGTTAAAAAGAAGGAGTAGTGTGGACGTGGAGGTGTTTTTATAAAACAAAAACGTGTTTGTGCGGTACGGACCAGTCCAAATTTCAAAATAAAATTCCAGAGGCAAAAAAGGAAGGGAAAGAATAATAATAAATATATATTTTAAATCTGCAACATTATCAGATAATCTGCCATTTTTTCATACCTCCTATAAAAGCTAATAAATAAATAAAAAAATTAGAAGTGAAAAAGCACCAGGTAACCTCGTTCAGAATGTATGCAACACTAAGGTTCCGTGCAGTATTCCGCCAGTATGTAGGTGCACTAGTGCTGTCATGTGAATGCAGCAGGACCCCTTCACTCTGAATGAGCAGTCAGTCCGTCCGCCTGCTGCAATGTCAGCGGCTGTCAGTGAGCGTACACACAGACAAACGGACACGGCCGCTCAAAACACGGCGTTTCCTCACACACAGCAGGGTCCACGGCACCTCCCGAGTGCACCAACACGGACACGTAGAAGCACAGACAGCTGGCACACACGGCTAGCTAGCACACATATACACACGTACGACTTCACTCAGCTGACCGAGCTCTCCTTACCTGCACACAGCTGACAGCGGCAAAGGACTCTATGAGGGCCCACGGGGAATGTATACGAGAAATGCCGCGTTATCCTGTCAAGTGGGTTTCAGGAAAGCGCGTTGAAATGGTTTATCTGCTGAATATTTGCTGTTGTGACTTCTTTCTCTGGTCAGCACACAGGACAGCCGGATAGTTTACTTCCTGGATTGGAGCGCGACGTACGTTCCACGCTGGCAGCGCCGACGTCACGTTCTGCCATAAAAGCTGCCAGTCAGGTGGCCAAACTAGTGCGCGAGCTGCATTCACAAAACAACCAAAACAGAGAAAAGAGCTGGTAATGATGAGGAAATGTACGCGTATTTATCAATTATCGTCATGGAAACAGGCTGATTTTTCCCTAAATATATTCATATAAAATAGAAGACGCACTACAATCCAGTAAAAAGAGGCGTGTTTTATTTATCCAGTTTAATACTACAATTCTTGGATTTACAGTCACTTTGTATGTGACATGCTACTGTCATTCTACACAAACGTGCACTTTTAGGTTAAAGTGTCTCTTAAATATCTAAGAAATATTCTAACAAAAAATAAACAAACAATACAACACTACCATATTATACAGTATAACTCACTGGCTGCATAAATGCACATAGATGACAACGTAATGATTTTAAAACATTTTTGTACACTTTTTTCCCCAAAAGGAAGGTAACACCAGTGACAATTTTAAATAATGCAGATAGTGCAGCAATAAATGCACTTTACAAAATGGCCACTACAGTAAATCAAACCACATGTTATACCCATTAAATGATGTAATTTAATCCATTTGTATTTTTTTTTTACAATTCCCTCAGAATAAATTAGGCAACAGGTGATATCAACTGAAAGCTTCGTACGAAACCTTGAGATAAATGAGGACACGGTGGACTTAATCGTGTGTCTTTCTTTCTTAGATCTTCAAGAAATAGTCATGTGATGTGTGTGAAATGTGATTTTTATTGAAATATTCAAAATAAGACATTTTTGTTACACGGTAACACCAGTCAAGGTGAAGAGCTCAGTCATCAGGAGGAGCTCAGAGTAAAGCAGCTGCTCCTCCACATCCATACGAGCCCGTTGAGGTGGTTCATCTGGTCAGGATGCCTCCTGGATGCCTGGTGGGGTGTTTCATGTCCAACTGGGTGGAGAACCCGGGGCAGACCCAGGACATGCTGGAGGGATTATATCTTTCAGCTGGGCGGGGAAAGCCTCATTGTCCCCCTGGAAGAGCTGGAGGGGAGAGGGAGGTCTGGGTATCCCACCTAGGCTGCTACCCCCTGACCTAGACCTGGATTAGCTGCAAAAAATGGATGGATGGATATTTTCTTCCAAAATTGGTTAAAAATTAATCAATAAATGATATAAATATGTTTAATTCAACTTAATATTTGTTAAAAAATAACTTTATCCTATATTATTAAGTAAATATTGTATTTATTTATTGATTGTAAGTATTAATTCACCCCAGTCATACTTTTTACAAGGTATAATAGAAGGCAGTCTGAGTTCATAGTTCACCAAAGCCCCACAGTCTGCTAATTCAACCAAAGCCCCATAGTAATAATTTGTTATTATTATTATTATTATTATTATATAATATATAATATTAATAGTCTGTCTGGTGTCCTCTCTGGCCCCTTCCCAAACCTTCCACTGAGTTCCATGAAAATCTGAAGAGTTGTTTTTGCATATTTCAGACAAACAAGCCAACCTGCTCAGTCTCCTTCACTTATTCACAATGTCCCACTTAATTAAAAAAAATAAGCACTAACTATCTACATATAAAAGCCAAGGCACTTGAATGCACCACCAGAAAAACTTACTGCATATTTTCCATGTTTGTGAATACAGAGGCAGGAGCTTCATAGAGTGCATGAAAGCAGCATGAGTCCATTCATTCCTCCCTTTACAAGTACACTGACTTATTCATGGATGACTTGTTCTTTTGAAAGGAATTTTTGAAGTCTTCACAGAATGCTTAGACTTTACCAGAGCAACCAAATCCCCATTTCAAAGAAAGACCACAACACAAACATGCATGTACCTGTCGGACAACTGCTGACACTCATAAAGGCTGTTCATTGTTGAATGTGTCAAATGCACAAGCCCAAGCAAACAAGCCAGTCAATGATCCACTGGATGCAACTGTTGAATTTCAAAGTATGTTGTGAAATGAGCAAACATTTGATGAAGTCATGGTTTATTTGGTTACCTGTGAAACAATACCCCATTCAGTTGTATAGGCATGAGGGATAAAGTGCACCTGATGGCTATAAACACCTTCAACTGGACAAATAATAGTCGTAATAGTTTAGTAATTGGGTTATAAACACTCTACAAAAAACAGAATGTGCACAGTTGGATGCAGAACATAAGCCAGAAGGATCTCTGCACAGTTTTTAATGACAGCCAGTTGAACAATGTGACATATGATAAGAAGACAAAAACGTCTTCATAACTGTTGCATCAACCATCAGTATGTCAGCTTACATCGACTATCACACAGTATCTTGTGTGGTAGTTGGGGGTTATAGGCCATACCATTCAACAAAAAGTCACCATTTTCATCCGTTTTCATGGCAAAGGTCTTTCAAGTTGGTTCAAGAACAAGAGATGGATATTGAATAAGAACTCAGATTGCACTAATTTTATTTATTTAGATTTTTCGTCTTACATCATTTTCATCTTGTTGTGCCTTTACGTCATTTTTGTCTTGTGTCTTTTACATCATATATGTGATAATTCTTTATATATTATTGCAGTTGGAATGTTGGAACATTCCAACAAAATGACTTGGTCACTTTAAAAAATGATGACAAAAAAGTGACACATTAAGATTATTGTGTAGATTTAAAGTTGTACAATATTAATTAAATGTATTTGTAAAAGGTTAATTTAGTCAAGTTAAGTTTAATTTAAAAAGAAAAATAGATTCAAACTTTCAAAAAATGTATTTGAAATTTAGCTCTAGGTCAATATTTTGTTAGATTTACTTTAGTTTTAGCAGATTAGAATAATTTTTCAAGAAATATAAATCTATTCATTTATGATATTAGGTGTAACTAACTAAATTTGATTTCCACACTATTTGATAACATTTGTCATGTTGACTTCTCTGAAGTCTGAAGAAGAGTAATGGTGCTCGAAATGTCACTTTGAATGGACTGGTGTGGTGTTGGCAGCGATGCGGATGCTGTACTGGTCTGTTGAGGTGATTTACTAGTCCATCTGCCTCACCTATGGTCACAGGCTGTGAGTAGTGACTGAAAGAACAAGATTGTTGATACAGGTGGTGGAAATGAGTTTCCCCCACAGGGTGTCTGGGCTGAGATAAGGTGAGGAGCTCAGTCATCAGGAGGAGCTCAGAGTAGAGCGGCTGCTCCTCCACATCCAGAGGAGCCAGTTGAGGTGGTTCATCTGGTCAGCATGCCTCCTGGACACCTCCCCGGTGAGGTGTTTCATGTCCAACCAGGAGGAGACCCCGGGCAGACCCAGGACACGCTGGAGAGATTATCTCAGCCGACCAGGGAAGGCCTTGGCATCCGTTACATCATTTTCCCTTTTTGTGTATTTTATGTCATTTTTGTCTTGTTTTGTCTTTTACAATTAATTTGAAACCACTAATAACTGTCAGGTTTCTTCAGCTTTCATGCAGGATCAATAATCAGCCTTAAAACTGGAATGAAACATTTAACGTAACATTTATTGTGATAATTTTCAGTATCGACTGATGTCAGAATGTTTATTGTGAGAACATTTTTGGCCACATGACCCAGCTCTACACATCTTTAAAATAGTTTTTACTGATTGACCTTTGCAGCTTCTGGAGCCTGCAGTTTTCAGTGATACAAAATGAAATGTTGAGTAGTTAATGTTTAGTTTTTCAAACATTTTGAAAGTATGGTGCTAATTTCTTTAACAAAACATGTTACAGATGCCATATGATTCACTGTCAAACACTAAAAAAATTAAACACAATTAAATAACTAATGCATTTTGTTTTGCAAATTAAAAAGTGCATTAGTTTATTAATAATGTTTTGCATTTAGAATACTGTGTTTGTTAGTGAATCGTGGGGCATTTATAAAACATGTTTTGTTTGTTAAGATTTTGCAGGAAATTAGCTCCATACTAACTGTGTATAAGTATGCACTTTGCAATTATATACTTGTATTATCATTCCTATTGTTAATCTTGTGCCTTTGAGTCTTGTTGCTCTTGTGCTTCTTTCAATTTCAATTCTTTGTCTGCTCTAAAGCTCTAGGATCAACCGTCCTGTGTTTAAAGAGCTCTATAAATAAAAGTGACTTGATTTCACTGCACATATTGAAAATATGATTGGACAAAGACATTATTCTGAATTGTGAAACAGTCTACTCCTTGGCTGAATGTGTACTTGAAGAGAAGGTGGTTCTAACTTGAAAGGTCAATAAAATTAAAAAGGTTTAACTCTGCATCCCAGTGGCAGCAGGAAAGTGTACATTCAATGGGAGTCTAGTTGACATCAGTCTAGTTGACAGTTGACAACAGATATCATGAAGTTGAAATTTTGTGGCAACAAAGAGGACAATTGATAAGCCGCCTATGAATAGAACCCTCTACTCTTACTGTTTAAGTGCACAAACCTGCTTTTAGTGCTGTAATTTTATTTGACTTTTCTTAAAAACAAAAAATATACAGAAATGCAACACAACAGAATGCAAACACCATTTATTAACCATTAGAACCATTTATTTAGACTTTTTTACTCCTCTCTGTGGCATACAATCAGCAGCTCATCCACATTTTCCCTCCATGTTGTTTTTGCTTAATGGTTTTATCACTGCAACATTTCTTTAACTCTAAAAAACAAAATAAAAATGTGCAATTTTTAAAGAGGAGAAGTGTTAGAAGAGGAGACTGATTAAATTGGAGTTAAACAGCCTCCTACTGCATTAACACAATTCCAGTGTAAAACTTTATATATCTTCAGAGATATTTGGGGGTAATTATTTTTTAATAGTGTAAACACAATTATTTTTGTATATTATAAGAAAATTCACTGAGAATCTTATTTGCACATGCACAGGGTATACACCCTTGAACACAATATCAGCTATGTTATAATCATGTTTTAAGATACAGCTTTTTAGGACTTAGGGGTTAGGGTAACAATGAATATATATGAATATATATTGAGTGTTTTGCTTTTACAGCCATAAACTCCCCTAATTAACTTTATTTTCCAGCTGATTTCAGAAAACAATACCTGATCAACCCACTGTACCTGCACAGCACTAAACTAAAGAAAGGGGAGTGAATATTGGAATCATGAGTGAAAAAAACTTAAAATGCCTACTAGCATGAATTGATGACTTCTAGATCATTCTATAGAGTGCTGTGGAAATGAGTCATGAAACTCAGAAGTGAGTTAGCATTTTGATCTTTCTGGTTTGGTTGTCTTGAAGTCAGTGGGTTTTGAATGGGATTTCGGTTAGATATCTGGGGTCATGACGTGTAATTTCCTTCTCCTAAATTCAGAGAAAACTGAAATGATCATAATTGGCCCAAAGAATCTAAGGAATCCACTCTCCAAGGATGTACTCAACCTGGACGATATTTCTCCGGCATCCAGTGCATCTGTGAGGAACCTGGGAGTTGTGCTTGACCAGGACTTATCATTTAACACACATATTAAACTAA
>JAPQRN010000026.1:1318116-1329414 GCA_037367275.1 Coranthus polyacanthus
TTGACCTTGAATTTGACCTTTTCAACCTCTAGTTGTTTCTTTGTTTCTCCATTCAGACTTTAAGCCACAAAACTGAACTTGACCCTAAACTTGATCTTTTGACCTTGAAATCAGTCCTTTGACTTTCTTCTCTCTTTCTTTTTAGAATTCTGTCTAAAAATATCATATAAAGGGAAATTGAGTTAGATATTCTAAACGGGTACCAGACATGGGCCACCTCCTCATTTGAGTGCAGTCTAGTTTTTATTAGTAGTTAAATACGAATGTAAAATAATGTTAGCTAAAAAGTGTCCAACGCTGGATGTTGGTTATTGTGTAAGTATTTGCACAGTAGATACTACCAGCCTTACAACTGGTAAGCTAACAGACACACACTCGCAGCACTGCAACAAAAAATCCCCTGTGGGCCCAAAAAGCACAAGGATAAAAGAGACGTCTGTAAAACTGAGGACAAGACAGCTACAACTGCAAAAAAGACTGGATATTACTCTATTATCAGTTTTTATAACATGCAGGATTTAAATGTTTTAAATCGTCTATACACCCAAAAAATATATTTTGAAATCGGTGACGTCACTGCACTGTACACCACCCATTGGTCCAAGCTGGAGGGTATGGGCGGGGGCGCAGGTGAAGCACCAGTCCACATGTGCATAATGCGGAAGTAACATGGAAGGGTTAAGTACCAATGAGGCAGAATCTGGGGTCCAGAATCCATCTCTAATAATACATCCATGTGACTAACAGGCAGGTAGTAAGCAACAGTTAACTGTGTTACATTGAAATGAAGACGTGAAGGTAATTTAGAGTGACAAGACACACCAAGGTGTGTTTCTACATAACCACACAACAGTCCTTTCCCATTTTAGATGTGTTTTTTGTGTTGTTATAGCATTCAAGCTGAACACTGACAGTGGGTGTAACTGAAGTGAGTTCAACTGACTATGTCATCATGTGCAGACCCTCTATTCAGTGTTCTTCAAGTGCCTGACTAGAAAGCAACAAACTGAACACTACAGCAATGTTTTTAATAGATTGCAGATAGGCTACTACAAGTTTTGAGTAACATCATCAATCCTGCAATCCAGTTAAAAGCATCTGGATGCACTGGCGGGCCTTTCCAGAGAGTAAGTGGCTAGGCCTTGGAGATACATTTAGAAACACTTTAATAAAATGTTACTGTGGGCTGGAACAGAGAGAGATTTCAAACCTGGCAACCCCAAATAAATACTTATGAATAGCTTATAAATGATGTAAGTACGATTACTAAGTACTAATAACTAGTGATGTAAGTAAGATTAATAGGTTAAGTAATGATTAGTTCATATTTATTAACTGTTAATAAGCTGCTAATATCATCTTCTAAACCTTTATAATTGGTGCCTTATTGTTGTTAAGTGATAGTCTACCAACTGTTTAATAAACAGCCCACAGAAAACTTTATGCACCTGTTAGTTTAAGCTTAATGCTCTACCTTAAATCAAGTTGTCAGTATTTAACGTGTTGCTGTTCATTGTACGTTACCTGTTCAGTAGGCTAGTGTTGCCCTGAACAGGTAAGTGTGAGGTATCACTAATACAGGTAAGTGTTCCTGTCCCTGTTTGACTGTCTCCCGGGTAATTACACCGGTCACTGCCTCACCTCCTCTGCCTCCCCCCGGTGTAAACCTCGAGCTGCCAGTCCGGTCCTCAGTTCACTGATGTCAACCCTGCCATCTTTATTCAAGTCCAGCTGCTGGAACAGCTCCGCATATTTCCTCTCTCTTTCGGGGTCCAGAGACGCTCCACTTTCTCCGTTTTCTTCCCTTCCTCCGCGGCGAGTCCGGGCGCTGAACCGCTCCTCGTCTTCGCCCATGTGAAAGAAAAAAAGCCGGTGCTCAGTGCTGGTCGACTGTTAATTTCACATGCGAGCATAACACAGTCAGAACCGAAACGACCGAGAATTTGTTTCAAGAGAGACCGCCACACGTCGGACCGCTACCTCCAAGCGTAACGGGTGCAGAGATAGCTAAATGGAGGAGAGCTGTGCGTGGATACTTATGTTGCTGAGGAGCGTCCCTCCCGGATGGCTGGTTGGATGTTTGTGGCTCAGACCAGCTCTCAGGAGATTAATCCCCGTGTCAGTTACGTTCTCTGTCACACCGGCACGCGCAAATCCTTGAACTCATTCACATGAATTAAAGTTTCCGTCACAGGAGGAGCACGCTTTTACCGCAGTCTGACACATCTGTGCGCGCGCGAGGAGCCTTGTTGCTGCCACGCTAGAGAGTATGCCTTTTCATTTGTGTTATAATATCGGTAGTATCAAAAACGTGATCCAAAATCAATGCAAAATCACGTAAAAACGTTTAGCCTATCTCCACACACGAATCCACCCACCGCCTGCTGACGCCGCGCGGCTTTGCTGCATCACGCGATATAGATATGCGCACGGCATCTTCAGCGCGCGCGCTCACAGCTGTTCGCACGCACGGGGATGGCGAGAGTAAAACTACGTTGGTTTTAGAGAAAGGTATGACTGACTTGAAAATGTAAAATATTTGTTCAGTAGGCAAGCGTACTTGAACAAATGGGCTACCATGTTTTTCTTTTTTTTTTTTTATCCTTGCGCCATTTCAGAGAAACATGGCCTCCACTACATTTATCTGACAGCTAGGATGACTCATTGTTCTAAATCACATAACCCAACAGAGCAGTTACAATTAACACTGCAGTGACTGGGGCTTTTCTGCCTAATAAAGAATAGTTAGTTATTTTCATGTTTTATACCAATGCACTTTTAGTTAAGTGAGATTTTGAATGCACAATGTTGTCATATTTGTATAGTGTTAGAGGCTAACCGTTTCACAGTGGTTGTGTATAGCGTGACTGAAAAAGCAGATGTTACATGTAGGTACGGTGACCAGGTTTAACGTACTTTGTCCCACATATTGATACAATATCCCACATTTAGATTTTGAAGACAATAATGGCTTCAAGCAATGTTTTAGAATATCTGCTAAAAAAAAGTGAGTTTCTGCTCGTTTCCAAGTAGTTTCAGAGTAAAATGAATATAAGACGTGAGACACTGATCTACCAAGAGATTCAGATCAGGAGTTTATTTGGTTTGTTTTTGTCTATTTATTGCTTATTTTGTTAATTTTGTCGATTTATTGCTTCAATCTTAATTCTTATGAAACTTTCTTTCCTTTTTATTTGTCGCGTGACGAAGATCAGACAGACAAAATGTACTTGTGTTTTTGAACAAATGACATTGTGCTCGTTTATTTTATAAGTTAGACAGACGTCTCTCTCTCTCTCAGTGTTGATAATGACATGTCCCACATAAACATATCTTTGTCCCACATTTGACTTATTGGGACCTGGTGTATTTTTGATCCAATAACCATAGACCTTTAGCCTATTTTCTCAGCCCTGTGATAAATAAATATTTTTTATGCTTCAATCAAACAACAATGACTGCATTTTCATGCTTTGAATTGTCAAAAATAATAAAGACTGAAATGTATGTGGACACAAATGAAAGACAGCATATAGAAGACCCTATAGAGAGCGCCTACAAAAGAACTGAATTCATGAGTTAATTTTTGAATTTATCACAAAGTTGTTTTAGTTTCTGCTCCTGATAACAGTGTGGTGCCTGAGTAAAATGAAGCATTGATAGCTTATTGACTATTAATAGCCGTAGGCTAATAAGGGAGATTGTCAGCTGTGACGTGCACAGCAAAGGAAGACAATGTGTCTCCTCAGCATCAACGGGATTAGAAGGGTCAGTGTTTCACACAGAGCTTTGTTTTTATGTCACGTGGACTTTGACTTTTACATGTTATTCCTTGGATTTTGGAATACTTTTTGAATCAATAAATTATATAACTTCATGTCATATAGTCAAACATTCTAGAATTACAGTGGACACACTTCAGAGCCAACATAATAAAGACAACAAAGCAAAAAAAGCCCACCTCCTCCAAAAAGTGCAAGAAAGTGTAATTAAATTCAAGTATAATAGCCTATATCAGTTTGTTGAGTACTTACTCACAATAGGTTACAACAACTTTCATGTAATTCATCATTTAATGTTAATGATTTGAACTTTCTCTGTGTGTAGGCTACGACAGTTAGACCTTTTTTCTTTCTTTTCTTCCTTTTCTCTTTTTTATGAACATCAGAAGACAGGAAATTGTTTGTATCACCATTTCAAACATGTCTGTCACCTATACAGAAACTGGATGATATGGACACCTACAACATATAGACCGTGACATAATAGAGGAATAACCAACACAAAGTATCTTAGTAAGGTGTTGGGCCTCCTACTGGAGGAGTGAACACCATTCTTCCAAAAGATATTCCCCCATTTGGTGTTTCTTGATAAAGCACATGTCGGTCTAAAATGTCTCTGATGTGGTGACTGTGAAGGCCGTAGCACATGATTCACATCATTTAAAACAAACCATTCAGTGAGCCCTTGTGCCCTATGTAGATGGGGAAGAGACCACTCCCATCAGGGTTATCCTTGAATTTGTCACCCATCTGTAGAATGTAGGGGGAGTTTCTTACCCTGTTAACGTGATCGAAAATATGGAAACCCATTTAAGCCACTATGTTGGGAAAAAACAATCCTGTAAATCAAAATAATGACCTAGCATCTTAACATTTTGACATAGTATCTTAAATAATGAGACTGATTCTCAAAACTATGACATAGCATTTCAAAATGATGAAATACTTGAAATAATGACTTAATAATTACTTAGAGATATAAAAAAATTGAGATACTATAAAAAGGTCTGTCATTATTTTGAGATACTGAGTCAAAGTTTTTAGATGACTGTATCATTATTCTGGATACTACGTTATCATTATGAGACAACTCATTATTTTGACTTACAGCATCTTTTCTTTTACATCACAGTGGCAGAAATGGACATCCATACAAATAAAAGGAAGAGCAACTAACTAGAAAAGCCTATGTTTTACTGACCTCTTGAGGTATCATTTTATTTCTCTTTTAGCATGAAATTTCAGCTTCCATTTATTTCAATTATTGCAACAAAAGACAAGTTAATTTATTTATCTGCTCAGTAACAAGTCTGTTTTTATCCTGTTCATATTTTACACAAGGCACTAATGTAATGCATTTAAAAATACTTTTGTAAAATATAACTTTTGTCTTTATTTTGTTGAATATTGAACACTTGAGGCTCCACAGCCGCATGCCTAGTGGGTTGCTTCTACTCCGGTTAGAAGTCCCCTCCCAGAGGCTCGGCTGCTGCACCGTACGCCGCACATCATCTTTATGTTTCACCTTCCCCCAAACCTTAACGATACCGAAGTCAGAAAAAAAATAAGATGCCTTTGCCTGTGCAAGTCTTTAACTTTCAGGTGAGTCTTATCCATTGCTGATTTTGTGACTTCTCACCTGTAGAGACTGGTCGAAACTAAACATGATTTGTATCTCCCTTAACAGCCTTAGCTAGCAGCTAGCTACCTAGGTTAAGCTAATGGAACGTAGCAACAGTTCAGCCATGGTTAAACATTAGAATTTCAGACCACAAATGCATCATTAACTAATTGTATTGTGTTGGGAATGTAAAACATTCATCAAACAAAACGGATACAATCCATTAATTGTATGCATTGGTAAAACAATGCAATGTTTTGCCCTGGCATTTCACAGTGCATCTTTACGAACTGATAGCCAATGAGCTAGCGTTAATGATGTTTGTTACAATATGCCACTCACATTTGCCTTTCGTTGTGTTCAAATAAGGAATGACTGGCACTTTCATAAAACGTCGTAATTGCATGGATGTCTGCAAGTGAGACCGCCATGTGAAAATGACACAGGCTATTTATTTCTGGAGTTTGGTACTGGCGGCTAGCAATCTGACCTGGGCCTTTATTTGCTAACAACATTAGCCATGACAGTAGTCGTACTGCTGTAACGGTATCCGGGCAAAACGACAAATATTAATAGCTGACTGTTATTAATATTTATTTATTATAAAAAGCACAGGCATTTCAGGCTTGGTTTTTCGGCCAAGCCATAATATAGCATTGGAAGGAACAAGCAATGTTTATTATTGTAGCCTGTGGTTAACGTTTGCTAACATTGACTAGCTAACTTCCTGTTAGCACCATAGACTGTATGGTTAGCATCAGTTTATCACAATACGTTAATTCTAACTTAATGGCAGCACGAGTAGGAGTTAATCTCTTTTGCCAGTTGGCAAATCTCACTTTACTTTCACAATATGAAGTTGGTAGTTTTAAACTTTTATTTTACAAGGTAGGGCTAGTCAAACATACGTATCCTAAAGTTTGACATATCACTGGCATCTTTAAATGATCAGTTTAATGCCAATCATAAGTCCTTTTTAAAACATGTTTGAAGACCTGCTGTTGTGGCAATCCTCTATGATATGGTTACCTTTAATAAACGTTTAATTCCTTCATCACTATACACTGTCAACTGTGATTAGCAATGTGAACTAGTTGTTGAACAGTTGCTATTATATGTGGGGAATTATAGTTGAATGGTCACCTCATTTTCTGATTGAGCCCCAGTCAGGTTACCCAAACCAAGCATCAAGCCATTCTGCTTAAAAGACCATACTATGGACAATTTTTCTTGATGAAAGTCAATTTAGTTATTGAGGTTGCCGGTATCATTACAAACAGCAGGGCGGTCATTCTGAAGATGGAGCTCAGCTGTATCTATTATTTGTTATTTTTTTTAGACATGAATTGGCTAATTCAGTTACAGTAGGACCATATCAGGGTAAACTATGCTGTTGCACACTTTTTCATTCTTGTGGTTCTAGCTCACTGGTCGAGGTTGCTTATTAGAAACCTGATACTAGTCCATGTCTCACTGTAGACTTAGATCGGCATGTCTTGCATTGTAAAGTTTGCAAACTCTCTGTATGTGTTGTATTTTTCTCAGGGGGCTGTGGAGCCCATGCAGATTGATGCAGACCCTCAAGAGGACCAGCAGAATGCTCCAGACACCAACTACATAGTGGAGAATCCAACACTGGTACTAACCTAATAAAGTGTCCTACAGTATAAAAGCAGCATATCTTTGTAGAAGTGATGTGAACACTTGTTTTGTGTGTTTGGGATTCAGTTGTCACTGTGGTATTAGGGTATTTTTAGAGCATTCACTCTTATTTAAAGGACCGATGTTCTCGACAGGTTGACATAAATGCTGACATTTACAAAGAGAAAAAAAAACACATTTTACAGAGAGGACAAACCAAATATTTGCAACGAGACAAGCTGCAAGCTGCAACTACTTGCAAAGCTCTGTTCTACAAAGTGCAATACAATAAGAAGTGACAGTGTATTGTTTCCATAGTAACAGTAACTTTATTTGTTGCTGGATATACTTAGTAGGGTCTTAAATTTGAATGAGGACAGTGATAGTGCGTTATTTACTCACCTATGAAACTGTGAAACAAAAAAAACCAGAGGGTCGAGAATTTCTTCATCTATTTGTGGAGCAGTTGTTTAGATGAGTTGTTGTCACTTCTAATAAGCAGAGAAAATGCAGACTATCGAGACAGCATTGACCAGGGGAAAAAGCTGATGATAACACTGCACTTTGAGGTAACAGGTCAACTCGAGACCATAAATACAGCCATAAAATCAGCCTCTGGCAACAAACTGAATCACTGCCAACACAGACTTGAGTCAGTTTACACCACTGCAACCTTTATCTGCAGCATTCTAAAATGGTTTTGTCTTGTCGCAAATCTTTGGTCTGAACTGGGCTTCATTATCAGCTATAGCACTCTTTTCTTGAACCTGACATCATTTTCCTGGTAAACAGACTCAGTGACGTCAGTTAAAACTACATAGCCCTACTCCATTGTTCTCCTTTGTTGGATGTTGACACGTCTCCACTCTGTGTATCTGTTGTTTCAAAATAAAAGCCCTCTGCAGAGTCATATAATGTGACTTTATGATACAGTATTTCATAAAATTCTGAAGCAGTGGCACCACCACTTCACTTTAATAGACCACCTGACCCACATATTACCAAATACAGGGAAACTTCCCCGACATCATTTCAGTCAATCAAACTGTTCCTCTGAATTCTTTCTTGGTTGTGTGTGTAGGATCTGGAGCAGTATGCGACCAGCTACAGTGGACTAATGCGCATCGAGAGGCTTCAGTTCATCGCTGAGCATTGTCCTCAGCTCCGAGTGGAAGCCCTGAAAATGGCCCTTACCTTCGTCCAAAGAACCTTCAATGTCGACACTTATGAAGAGATTCACCGCAAACTCACAGAGGCCACACGGTGAGAAGAACAGTTGTCTGTGCTTTCCTTTTTACTTTGTTTTGCTTTTTACATCGTATCACTGTTCTGAATACATTTTAATAAAAATAACAAATGTATTTATTTCACCTCTAGGGAAGTGCAAGGGGTGCCGGACACAGTACCTGAAGGTGGCATTGTTCCTCCTCCTCTGGACTCAGCCTGGGCCGAGTCCACCAGGAAAAAGGCTCTGCTCAAACTGGAGAAACTGGACACTGATCTCAAAAACTACAAGGGCAACTCAATCAAAGAGAGCATCAGGTATGATGGCAGCAGTCATGCAGCTCAGTGTCGCTGTTTTGTGTTAAAAAATATAAATAATAAATTGAATGAATAAAAAGTAAACTGGCAATTTTTATGGTAATCTAGACAGTTTTGTTAGATATACAACAGCAAATGTTGGTTTAACAGTTAAAGTGAATATATTGAGACAGAAAAATGGGAGGTTGCTAAGAGACCCTGGTTGATTATTGGTCATTCTTTTCCTGGAATGATCATTTGTGCCTTTTCACTTTTACACCTTCCCTTCTCTCTCTCATTCCTCTCAGGAGAGGTCACGATGACTTGGGAGACCACTACTTGGACTGTGGTGACCTCAGTAATGCCCTCAAGTGCTACTCCCGAGCCAGAGACTACTGCACCAGTGCAAAGCATGTTATTAACATGTGTCTGAATGTCATCAAGGTACAGCAGGACGAAGTCTCAGAGCTTCATGTGTTCATGTCACAACTGTCACTACTTTCTACAAAAGTAGAAGTACTGATTCAAGTTCTTTACTCAAGTAGAAATATAAATATACAGACTCTGAAATGTACTCGAAGTATAAAAGTCAAAGTAGTCCTTTGAAGGACAGAACTTGAAACATTACGACACCTTTTCTCTGCGGTTCACTCTCCGTTTCATGTCCTTTTCATATGTCTTTTGAGTTGTTTTTGTCTTGTTGAATAAGATTCAGATTGCATTTGTTTTGTTTATTTTGGCTGCCTTTTGCAACATTTTCATCTTGTTTCGTTGTTTTCACCTTGTTGTCTTTTATGTTGTTTTGTTTAATTTAGTCTTTTACGTTGTTTTTGTCGTGTTACATCTTTTTTCTCTCATTTTGTTGTTTTCATCTTGTTGCATCTTTTATGTCATTTTACGTCTTTTATGTCACGTTACTTCCTTTATGCCATTTTGTCTATTCTATGTCCTATTGTTTAATGCATCTAGGTTGAAATCAGCCTTGATGTTGTGAAGGCATGATGAATAATTCCCAAAGTGCACTAAAACTAAAGTAATGAGCCTGTTTTGAAAATGTAAGGAGTAGAAAGTACAAATATTTTGGTAAAATGTAAGGAGTTTTTTCATTTCATTTTTTTTCTCTAGCCCTGTTCAAATTATAAATGCTTGACATGCTTCATTGGTCTAAATTCCATATAAATATCTCTTTCCTTCCATTTGTCTTTGTTTTAGTAGTGCAATGTTAAGTGTCCTAAACTTCTTGAAGACAGTGTTTTGTTTGTTTGTTTTCTTTCTTTTCTAAGTACAATTATCTGAAACCACTGCAAGAGTTTTATTGCAAAGTATGGACAAAGTATGTGAAGGATTCTAGTGTCCTCTCTGTGTCCACAGGTTAGTGTTTACCTCCAGAACTGGTCCCATGTACTGAGCTACGTCAACAAAGCAGAATCCACACCAGAGATAGCAGAGGTGAGCATGTGTTTAATATGTCATTTACATGACTGGATCACAGTGACATCTAATGATCACCATTCACAGTAAGGTGGATGTATTTTCAAACCCTAAGGAATTCATGTTATAAGCCAAATGCCATGTCTGTCATCAGTGTTGTCACCACAACATTTACAAATGGCCAAGAAGGTCAAACACGTCAGTGACAGGACACATGACAAATGTGTAACACACTTGAGGAAATGTCAGTTGATGTATTGTATTGGAATCTGATGCTGATGCTGTCCCTGTTTTGTTTGTATTGATTTATTAGCAAAGAGGGGAGCGGGATAGTCAAAATCAAGCAGTCCTCACCAAACTAAAGTGTGCTGCAGGTAAGACAACAATGTGCTCACAGAGATGCAAACTCCTCACCTTCAGGTCACGTGTGGGATTTGTGCTGATCCTTAGAGAACGCATTTGTTTTTGGGGGACCAGGAGATCCTTATAGGTTCAAACTCATGAATTGGTTGAGTGGTATTAAGTGAACCACAAAAAAAAGATCCTCCGTGAGAGTATGTGTGCACGGTTTTCCCTGTCATAATAAGGCTTAGGTGCAGCACCCAAGCCAAGTTAATATCAAATCAACGTGGAGAGCATCAAACCTAACTAGAATTGATAATCAATTGATCAGTTTTAGTAATTATAAAGTTAAAATTCTCTGATTCTAGCTCCTTAAATGTAAGTAATTTTGGGATTTCTATCCTGGACAGTAAACACTTATGTTAGTGTGAGTTTTTCCTCTCCTCATGGTAAAGTTGAGTCTCAATCCACATTTTAAAGCTGATATTTACAACATGTTCTTATTAGCATCTTTCTTTGTCACCTTTTCCACCCCTGATAAGTTTGCATCCCAGATATATATCAGCTGAAACTGAAATTTTGTGCAGTTTATGTACAACTTTTGTTGGTGTTTTCAGGTTTGGCAGAGTTGGCCTCTCGAAAATACAAACCAGCTGCCAAGTGCTTCCTGCAGGCCTCCTTTGACCACTGTGACTGTCCAGAGGTGAGCTCACATTCTGCTCTTTGTACTGCACACCTGAAAACACTACACCCAACACACACATAGATACTGCATGCATTTAGCCAATCAAAATACAGAGTGACACAGACCTGATTGTTCTATTTTCTCCTAAACTCTGGCATCACTAAGCATAGAGGGATATGTTGTTTGTTTGTACTGATTAAACTAATGATGACGCTTCATAACAACATGTAGTACACGCTCTGTCAAACCTATCTAGTAAGAGTGTGTGTGTGTGT
>JAPQRN010000026.1:1370759-1383986 GCA_037367275.1 Coranthus polyacanthus
TGACATTTGACCCGTGGTGAAATTTTGAATTCTTGAATGAATGAATGAATCATGGCCAAAAAATGTGCTTTGCAATAATGTCTTTTATTATATCTCTATATATCTGGGTACTTTATGCAAGAAACATTTATTGGAATGAGCTTGTGAGAGCAGTTTGCTCATTACAGAACACTGATGAATCCAGTTCTGAATGTACGTCCCATTGTACAAAGCTATGTCACAAATATCATAACTCAGTCATTGGTTCAAAACGGGGCCCGGAGTGAGCGTGACTCTCCCTAATTGTTGAATAGTGTAAATATACCTATAACCTGTCAACCCTAAGGAAAACATAGCATCTTATCCATGTCTGCACATTCCCAAAGGAAGGACATAAATATATAAACCCCCCCCAAAAAAACATACTGGGTCTTCAGCTTTATTTAGATTAGTTGAGGAAAATAATCAAAGAAATTGTGTATTACATGAGAGGGTTGCTTATTTTTTTCCCTGAAAGAAATAAATGAGAAGAATTGAAGTTTTGCAGTAAGCATTTAGTAGAGGATTCTGAATCTTTAAAGCCACCAATTTGTAAGAAATGATTAATTATCGTGTTTCAAAGAAGTGCATTGACTTGTCTAGGATCTGGCATCAGTTAAGAGCACGACAAGCTAAAAAAACAACAACATAGTGCTTTGGTTCTACACAATACCATCTGATAAATGTGCATTTGAAATCAGTTAACCCTTAACAAACGAACAAACAAAAAAAAACAACAACAGACGACCAAAAGACACATTTAAGATGGAATTCACAGTCCCACGTCAAACGTTATCAGATGCTGATTATGGTGCATATGGTGGAGGGACACACACATAAAACACATACACACACACATGGGTTTTACCGAGGTTTCAGTGACGTGGAAACGGCTGCTGTTGTCTTTCCACAGAAGTCATGGAATATGATAACATATATAATCGGCAGGATGATCACACATGCAACAGCAAACTGTGCTCTGTTAATGAAAGGCATCTGCAGAGAAACACACACATTGTGACCCATCCTTAAGTTAGTAAAGGATTACTGAACCTGAAGGGTTTGAACTGTGTCTCAATTCATTAACAAGCAATTAAAAAAACACTCTATATCATGTAGTAAAATCCATAACTCTAACATAAATAAATGTCTCAGATTTTATGCCTGTCACAAATGATACAAATGAATTTATTGGAGCAAACCACATAATCGTGATAATCGTCGCCATGAAACAGGAGGAATGTCATATTTCCATCATTTCCACATCATTTTCAGTCTCAGTCATGTCTTTTTATATTTCACTAACAGACTTCGTATGTTTAAGTTATCTGTCAAATCTGTCCTGTGGTGTATGTGATCCGGCCTTCAGTGCCAGTAAATGGCTGCTCTTCTTCATCAGGCGAACTACATGAGTGTTATTACACTTCATTCATTTGTATGAAAATTAATCCTCAAATCCCAGAGGAAAAGAAAATCAGAATGGAGCTGTCAAAAATGTCTAGTTTATTTCTAGTTTATACAATGAGATCTGCATGAAACCGCACTGAGGCTGTGGCTCATTGCTCCTGTTTCTCCTTTTTTGTCTCCAGAACAAAAAAAATAAATCTCAAATTGTTTTGTTCCTCTTTTTGGTCTCAGGCAGAGAAATCAGAGAGCTCTCTCTATCAACTCAGTCTATTCTCATCTCAGCCTATTTCATATGTCTCACGTTGAGCTCAGGCAGAGCAAATAAAGAGCTCTCCACAAGCACTCACTCAATTCTCATTCAGACTCAATGTTTTATGGGTTTTTTTCAGTCATTTATAGGCAGCTGGAGTGCAACTTACTATTTCAATGCAGTGCAAGATCAAAATCAAATCCTTTCATATAATTTTTTAATTTCCTGATGGGCTGCCACTTAAAAATTGTTTTCTGTATGTAAACATCTTCCATGTTGCCACTTTTCACAACATAGGTCTATAATGCAACCATTAATTATAATAACTTGTAACAAGATATTTTAAGTTTTCAAATGGCTTTCCTCTGCTTGTTTTGTATGCATGCATGCAGTTAACACTGACAGTTGTATGACAATAGAGAGTTTATAGTTATTAAAATGAGCCCAAACTATGTAACAACCTGATAAAACTTTAACAACATATAAATATATTCTAAAAATATATTCATACAAAATAAATAGGATATGTGAACACATACGCAGAGACTTAAACACATGACCCACGTTTTAATGGAATTTATATGCAAGTCCACTTCCAAGACATTTTAAACAAATATTTTGATATTTGCATGGTGAAAATTGGTGTTACACAATGCAGACAAAGGCAAATAGGCAATATTTTCACTGGATATCTCAATATCAATAATCTAACAGTATTACTTGCACTTAATTAGATACACGCATGGAAAACTGCTTATTAGTAACAAGGATGGTAACCAGAGTCCGTTATCATCAACAGACATCATTTCAGCTAAATCAAACCAAAAATGCCAAAATCTCAGAACTGACTCAGAATTGGTACAAATGTAGTAAATTGAGATGAGCTTTATCCACTCACCGCTTCCAGAAGTCGCACAAATTTAGCGCAAAAAGATGTGAACTGTGAACCCTGTGGCTGATGTAGGCGCGAGGTCAGCATTACAAAATTCCATTGGATAAGAGCGCTGTCCATTTCACATGCTGCATCGTGATTGGTTAATTCACAAAGTGGGCTGATGTAACGTGGAATGGACGAGCGAAACACCGTGGGACCGCGCGAAAGAAGGTAGTGTAATTTTGTAAAATTTTGGTAACATTATGTTTTTTGATTATGAAACTTTTTGAAGAATCTGGTCCACACATACTCAAATGCTACAATTAGCTGGCCTTAAAACTGGACTGTGTGTGGCTATGATCGTGTTACAGCTAGCTAGCTAGCTAGCTAACTGTTACCGCTTAATATCCACGTGGAATCCCGGAACCTCGGCAGAATTACTGTCTTTCCGAGGGTGAAGCAGGCTCAGCTTTTAAGATAACGCTATTATAAAGTAACTTCGCCCAAAACGCCGGTGACGTCGGCCGATATACTTTTATTTACTCCTATTTTATCTTTCATTGGGCTCAATTTTCAAGCTAGAGTGAAGATACCGGTATCAAACCAAACTACACGGCATTAGGAATCCATTGGTACCAAGTAGCCATGCTGGGTTGTTGACAAGGGGGCTAATTAGTGCTCCAAATCTAGACTATTCTGGCGAGGGAAAAACTGTTATTTTCAAATGGTTTTGTGGGTCTCCCCTTTGTATACTGTGTTGAGAACATGCAGTATTGGCAAAAACGTCCAACCATTTTTCTGCAATTCAAAATGTAGTTGTTACTGAAATCTCTGCTGTCAAAGGTTTCGATACTAAATCACAACATGAATTTGACTGCGTTGTTCCTTAAGTTCTGAGTGCTTAGTTTGGTATTTCGGAGGTCTTTTGACCATGTTTATGAATTCTGAGTGTTCTGAAATTGTTAAATCTAGCACCAAATCTGTGTCACAAATGGTATCAATGCAAACATTTCTACGACGATTCTGAGAAATGAAATAATAAAAAATGAACTCAGCTGCTTTTTTTGTTCTGTACTTTTGTGTATTTCACAGAATGGAAAAGGTGGCAGAGGTGGCAAAACTGATGCAAGAAAAGGAGAAACTGGAGGATGTGCTATGTCGTAAAATGTAAGTATATTTTGTCTCTGATGTGAATCTATCTTGCTTCAGGATTTCGTTGTCTTTTAACAATGTTTTTTCTTGCACAATTGACCTAAGGAACGTGTAGTAGTGAAGTACTAATCAATACATACAAGCGCTGTAAAATAAGTAATAACTAATAATTGTGGAACATTAGACTGTAATTATGTGTTATATCAATATTTAGTTCCTAAATTTTGTTACGTAAATTAATTGTAGCCATGTGGGAGTTATTGAGTGCTCAAGCAACATTAAAAGCCATAGACAAATAAAACTACTTTGCAAAGATATTTTATGGTATGAAATCTTTGGATTTTTATAAAAGTTGTTCCTTCCTTTTCTGGAGTTCTTGAACGTTGCTGTATTCCTGTAAACTAATAGTTAATCTTCTGTGTTACAGGTAGTGAACAACTTTGAAGAGCTGTCCGAATAAAGTGGAAGAGATACAACCTCAGGCAGGTGTTATGGCTTCGGAAAACAGATCTGGGAAGCAAGAGCTGTATCCAGATAGTGGCCTCTTCCTGTCCTCTTCCTGCTTGGCTGCAATCCATGCACAAGCAAAGAAGGACTGCCTTCTCTTATTCCATCTTCTTTTGGACCAATTCTTCAGTGCAGAGGAATGCCAAAATGCATTGGCATTTGGGAAACACGGAAAAGTGCCAGAAGGGAAAGCAGTCCTGGACGAGTCCAAAGTCAATGGGATTCTAAGTAAGTACATTGCTCATTTTGTAGATCCATGTTTTTGTGGTGTGTAATCACCCCCTTGGACTTAATCATGTTTTCTTTTACAACATTTTGTCATTAATCATTACTCCATGCACACAAATGGTGATGTGTTCAGTACTAGGGAGTGGAACAAATGCATAAATAATTAAATTAAAGAACTGTTCATGATTTCATTATTCATTTTTGCATCTGATACACAGAGTTCAAAGCTTGTTATAAAAGTGTTTTACGTGAAAACACACAGAGTTTTGTCGAGAGCTGGAGGTGGCCGCCTCCAAATATTGTATGCAGGAAAAACCCTCTGTATGTAAAGGAAACTCCTCTGTAATTTGTGTTTTCTTCTATTCCTTCAGGCTACATCATGCACTGTGGCACGGATGGACATCAGTTGAGAAAACTAAGGCCAGAAAAAAACTTGAGTAAAATCGTAGCTGTTCATACTGGCTGATTGTTTTGCCTGTTCTGTTCAAAATGGCCCTTTTAATAAAGAGCTTACTTCTTACAGCATTTGTGAAAGTCATTGATTTTTATATATATAAATGTATATCTCACATATTACTCCATAGTAGCTCTAATACTGCTCATTTTCTTCTCCTAATAAGCCATTAATGAGACGCAGTAAGTTATCTCATTTAAGTCTCAAGCATGACTCCTGCTGCGATTGCTCAGTCTCACCTATTGCTCCTAGTGAATTTTAGGAGAAACATATGAGAAACAGGTCAGAATAGAAACTAAAATGAGACTGAAATGAGAATCACAATTTTGTCTCCTGAGCTCTAGAAGAGCGAGCTTTGAGCAGTAAAATTTTCCTCTGGGAAGTGTCATTATTGCGACAGCCCTAATGTACCTTAGACTATCATTAACTTAATTGAGCTCATTTTGTACGTGCATAAAGCCTCAAACAGGTCTTACTTGTTTTTAGTTTCTGTAACCACACCCACATAGACAATACCTCATCTGAAGAGATCTCTGGAACAATAAAAAGTTCATAAAAAGACAGTAAAAAAAGTAAAAGGTATTTGTGTGTGTTTGTGTGTGGAAGACACAGAACAAACAAATCAAGCTGTTTCGCAAAAATGGACACAAATAGGAGGGTATAAATGTCCAACAGGTAAATATAAATGAAAGAGTGCTACAGCACAGGCAAAAACTCATGATTTACTAAGGAATCATTTTATGTTTGGATTGAACTCCTGAACAATGAAGCTCTTCAACACAGAAAACCGGTCAAACAGCAAAGTATTAATCCATAGTGCTCTATTTGCAGATCATATCAAAGTATGACTGTGTATAAAGTCTCTGTCTCGTGGCAACGCACATGGGTCTCAGGGTGACTTGGATCCGGTTTTGCAACACAAATTACATGACACATTTATTTGCATCAGTGCTTAATCACAGGTCAGGCTCAGACTTGGTTATTTAAAGGTTGAAATGAAAACAGCATTTTAGTTTAATGTTGAAATGAATGCAATCAAATAGATAAGAACATTTTGTCTGTAAAATGATGGCAAAGTTATAGCTCAGGTGAGGAAATGCCTGAAAGTAAAGCTGCAAGAAAAGGAGATTTGTACAGAAAAATACATGCTTTCATGTACATTTTTAAAATTGACATCATTGCCTTGAAAAGTCAACTCTCTTCTGCCACAGTTTCAATCCTGTCTGCACCGCGTAGTTCAACATAAAGTTGATTTTCAATAGAAGATATACAGTAGCTTTTTGCTTCATTGTTAAACACTGCAAAACAAAAAAATAATAAAAAATCAAGTGCTATTTAACCAACAAATGGAAGACGACTCCTCCAGTCTTTCACATATTCATACAGTTCACAAACATCTCTGTAATTAAAACTATGTCAAAGTAGAACACAGACACGGCTATAAATATTTGCTGCATTGAAAAATAACAAATCGTTGTAAGCAGACGGTACAGTAAATAAAATAAAACCAAAAAGCGAGAAGAAGAAATTCTGTTCTTCATAAGCTTTGAATTGAGCCAGCATTAAAAGCCTTGTCGTTTATGGGAGGAAGTAGCTCCTACCTGTAAACGGGTCCAGTCCGGGAGTCAGATTGCACGTCCGAAAGGTGCCAGGTGCAAAAAAAAAATGTTGACTAACCTGTCCTTAAAGGTCCCGTACCGTGGAAATGCACCTTTATTGTGTTTTTAGGTTTCTGTAAACTCTGTGGTGTAAAATAAAAGCTGTGAAAATATGAACGTGCTCAGTCCTGTCAGTCCTCTAGTGTCTCCACCACAAGATGTCCTCCAGACAAAACAAGCCAATTAGAAAAGCCTTTGCTTTTAATGTAGTAAGAAACAACCATATCCATAACCAATCATTTTCAACATGTTTTTTTTTTTTTTTTTAATTTGTTAGCCCCGCCCCCATCAGTTACTAGCAATAGAGCAGTGTCCATGTCTCTGAAAAGTGTATTATCCCTGCTTCAGTGAATCAGAACTACTGCACAACCCCTGAAGGAGACAAATGTTCCAGACCAGTGGATGGATTTGTCTTTTGGAGACTTATCTTGACTTATCCTCAGTGTTTTTGGATCATGTGCAGCACATTAATAACTGATAACTGTTTGACACCTGTTGAGAATTCTGCCGCTGCTAACCGTTGTTAGGGGATCTGTGGTTAGCCAATCAGAACGTTTGCTGACGAAAAGTGGGCGGTGACGTTCGCCTCCCAGTGTAATAGGAGCCGTTTGTGGCAGAGACACAGAGAAGCACTCGAGGAAGTGAGGAAAAATCACATCTATACTCCATTACAGAAGTCTTTAATATACACATATACATGGTATAGATAGAAGGTTAAAGTGTTAATATATGGGAACTTTAAGTTGAAGGTATGTTTCCTATCAGCAGAAAACTAAACAGAAGCATTCTCAAATGTGCACACAGACGTGGAGGTGATGTTAGGTGTGATGCAGTGATCCTCCGTGCGTTTTGTGGTGGATTTTGAATGTGTTCGATCTGCACCATTAAAAAAAATGCAGGATGGAACAGCCTACCTGTGGTTTTTAAATTTGCTCGGTTTTACATCGTGCAACTCATTTACTCAGTTTCAAACTGAGTTGGCTTTAAGTTTAACCTCACTCCGCTCATAATTCTCTATTGTACACTGTAAAAAGTGAGAGAAGGTTGAATTACAGTTTTTTTCTCATTGCTTAGAGGCAAGATCTTTGACCCTCACACCAAATCGGCAAAACGTTTGACGTCTATTGCAAAAACAGTTACGGAAAACTCTTCAAATGCCTTGAAAACGTGGTGTTTTTGAGTCAATAGATTACAGACGAACCCTTTAAGAATAAACATACAAAACCATGACTACACAGTGACGGTATAGATGAAAAAACACGCGTCTTTTGCTTTTCTGTGCAGGATGGAGCCATTTGCAATAAAGTTTTGACATGTAGTAAACACACAGGTATGGATGTGTATTCTCAACATAACACACTATCAATAACTAAATAATACGGGGGAAAAAAAGTATTGTTTTCACTCGTCGAACAAGAAAAGTACAATAGAAGAAAAAAACATCTGTGCTATAAAAAACAACTGAAAACATTAGGCTCAATCCTGCCTTCTTTGTGGGTCTGAACATAAATAGCTCATATGCATTGTTGTCCTGAGCTGCAGCGTGGATGGTATCTCCTGAAGAACCACATTTATTAAAAAAAACCCTGGCACTTTATGTAGAATAGGTAGCATTTGTAGGGGACAGAATATTTTGAGGAGACAATGTAAGAAGGCATCAACAGGAGAATTCACTACAGCAAACAACAACCCTTTCACTGATTCTATTCACACTTGACTATTGTTCAAAGACAGACAAATGTTTGTGAACCTTTCCCATTATCATTGTGGAGAATGACCTTCGAAGGCACAACATTTAAACCAGGAGTTTTTTGTCGTGGCCATCGCCATGTTGGCTCTTTGGAGCCAGACGTGACCATATTTGGACAAAAAGGCAGAGCTGGAGAAGCACAAGGGCTGATGGGTTAGCTAATGCTAAATGCTAGCTTGCTGACATGGTAAAACGGTGAATTTCATCAAACAGATGCGAAACAAGATTGTAAGATCTTAACGAATGAAGCCGTAGCCTGATGCTCCAACATCTCCCTCTGTATGAATCCACACCATGAGTAAAAAACAACCCACAGGAGCAATCGGTACATTTCAGATGTTTCCGTGTACGAAAGCGATCAAATCAGCGACGTTATCTTCATCAACAAACTGAGACAAAGAGAGGTCAAAAAACTCTGTGGCTCCGCTCTCACATCAGTTCGGGTTCTGTGTTTACCTTCATTACTGACTTATATAGAATGTCCAAGGCAAATAAACTATATACCATTACCAAGAAGCAAATAATAATAATTACCTTTTTTCCCAAATACATGAATAAAAATTCTAAATTCATAGCATACTGTACATACACTGTAAATAGTCCATACTTCAAATTCATGAAATATGTAAATTACTGTTTTTAAATGCAAATAATTATTTATTTATGAAACCAATTTGAGATTTGAACCAGTGAAGTGCACTTACTCAAACATCCTTTGACGGTCTTGTTAGTGTAACGTATTGACCATAACTACAGTCGAGCTGTCCTTGATTAAAACAATATGTCAAACAATTATCGAGGTCAAAAGGCAAAAAACAAATGATAAGCCAGATATAAAACCACAGTACAACCACACGTCAAATAACACATCATATGTTAAATTTGCCTCCTGTTGTAGCCCAACAAAATGCAGTCCAAATAAGTGATGCTGTTGCTTTGTCCCCTACAAGCCTATTAACTCTACTGTAAGCCCTATTGAGTTTAACTATTAATCACCCAAAACAAAGGCACCCAGTTCAACGTTTGAACATGTGTTACGAGGTCACTGTCTTACAGATGTCGTTCCTCGACAAGACGACTGGGGTTGAACCCATGGTGGAGGGGTTCGGTGAATGTGGAGTAGATGGTGTAGAGGTGAGTTACTGTGTCAGATGAGACGATTAGCGTCTTTCTTAGACTCGCATACGTCTGTCTCTTGGTCATTGTGGGAAACGGAGAGACTGTGTTTCTTGTAGTGAAAACACCAGGACTTGTCATTCTTTCCAAACTTGCACATCTTATCGTCAGCCCTCCTGCAGATTCCGTGGTAGGTCACGGCTATACCAATGTCACCCTTGCACTTGACCTCCCAGTAACAGCGACCAGTCAGACCACTGGTACACATCACCTGTACGTGGTCGTTAAATCTCTCTGAGTGATACGGGTGTGGCTGTGGTGTTTTCACAACTTCTCACAGCTAACTAACAGCATCGTGGAGATACTGACTGTGACACTTGGGATCACTGATATATAATGAAATACCCATGTGTCAAACTTAAATGTTTGCCCACAATGAAGACATGCCAAAATTCAAACTTCTTGAATGACCTTAATTATGTTCAGTCATGCCCACACTGTTAAAATTTGAGCCTTCTAACCCATGGCATTGTGGACATATTGACTATGACACTTGTATACCCAAGTGTTAACCTGTTTGTGAACAGTGAACAGATTCCAGTATTAAAACTTCTTGAATCACCTCCACATTAATTCTGTTAAATTCTGAGGATAAAGGGCCACATACACACTTGGTATTGTGGAGATAGCATGGCTGACTAACCGACCAGCCGGTCTCATGGCTATTCTGGGTATTTAATCCGAACACATTCTCACTCCCAACTCTTCACACTCTGACTCTTGGTCTGGATGTCTCAGGGCATCACATTTCGGTGTGTTAGAGCATAATTTTTTAATGTGCAGGGTAGGCATCATCTTCCAATGCATGGGGTAATCTGACCTATGTCTAGACAATGCCATGGTTACGGTTTCCTTAGATTTGGGCATGAAAACAACTTGGTTAGAGCTTTGGCCACCGAAATACTTAATACTTACAGACAACACCAGACTTTAACCTCTGAACTCCACCATGGTCTATTCTGGAAGAACAGAAGTGGAAAGAAAGGTGAAATGAGGGAGATAAAGTATCCTACAATGAGTCATAATCTTAGTTTGTACTATTTAAGGCAACACTGTGCAGCAAAATGGTATTTTATTAGTTTATTTAGTAATTGTTCTATTAGTTTCTTTTCTCTCTATTAATGATTAAACAGTGATTTCTAATTTAATCTAAATTCATTTTAAGCCCAAGATTTAAGATTTAAGTAAGACGTCATATTACAGTCACAATAGGCTTGAAGTCCTTTAAGAGCCATATCTAAGAGTGTTCAGTGTCCACAGTGGGTCATCTAATCCAGCAGAGAGCACCTTAACGCCTGTGTCTCCTGGATGGTTGTAGCTCAGATCCAGCTCTGTCAGATGGGAAGAATTGGAGCTCAAAGCTGAGGCCAGAGAGGTGCATCCTTCTTCTGTATCCATACAGCCTGACAACCAGTATTTATACTGTGCGCAGTGAACACAGTGACACATACAGTTTCCAGCAAGCGATGATTTGGCAAATATGCCACTGTGGATTTTCTTTTGCAGAGTTAAAGACATCTTGTAACTTAGAGCAACACCTGAAACTTCTTGGAATTAGCATCTTTTTCTGAACCACTTTACATTTTCAAAGCCCAATATCTAACACTAATCAGGAAATATGGCTGAAATTGTGTATGGTGTTTACTAGGACTAATAATGTTATTTTCTCTATGTAAGTTTGGAGCAAATTGTGCATGGTCAGTCAGGAACATTTTCTGGTGGATTTACCCTATTACTAAAGTAAAAGTTGTGATAATTGTATATGAGAAATTAATTCAATAAAAAAAAGGACAAAAAAAAAAGAAAATAACCAGGTGTTTGGGGACTCCTGGAATAATTAGAGCCGGTCCTGATGTCCATGTGTTCAAAGTGAATTTCAGGATCCTCGTCCCTGAGTCCTCCTACTTCAGACCTTCCTCCTTTAAAACTGCTCCCTCTAGCGGTCTAACAATAATATAAATAGACCCATACGACAGAATGAGGTGATAAGAAGCACTGGGTCTGCGTTAATGTAGTCATATAATGCTCTTATTTCAGCTTAGTCCTACATAGTATATAGGACTAACAGTATATATTGTAAGGTCCTTTATATAAACCCTTTTATAATTCCCTGACCATTTTTCCTAACTCTAACCTAGTTGGTTTTGTGAATAAACCCGACCAAACCTAAGCCACGGCATTGGCACAGTCAACCAGTCTCGTTGTACGTTACATGTGGTTGTTCAGGCATGAGGACGTATTGGATGAACACGCTTTAACTCATTTTTTTCTTACATTTCTTGCTGAATGGGTTCATGGTTCAAACAACCATTTTATAACATATCAAACAATCAAACAAATAGAAAAAGAAACCAGCAGGCTCATCATTTCAAAATAACAATAAACTAGACTTTACCCACACATAACTTACACAACCACAGAGCCTAAAAGAGGCCAATGTGGTGACAATCAGGTCTCGATGATGGGTAAAATGAACCAGGCAAATGGCAGCTTTGGAAAATTTTGCAATGATTTTACTGAATATCCTAATAGAAGCTTACAATACAAGCACAAGACAATGAGTCAAATATGAATGGAAAATATCAAGACAAGCATGGTTTGTAACACCTCTGTGAGATAAAACACATTTAATAGTCAAAATATCAAATTATAATCCAGAATCAAATCAAAACATGTAAAACTGTATGAATGTTAAGAACGTAATAAGCGCGAGACAAATACAAATCAAGTCTGTGACATGTCTCTAAATCAGCAGTTAAGTCACTACAAGCCAGAAAATCAACCAATGTTTAATTGATCATTTATCAATTAAACATTCACAGGATAATAAAACATTGAGTCTGGACATGAAGGAATGCAGCCCGGGTTATCCCCCACTGGAGAGAGTGTTTCATCCTCATCTTACTTCATGTAGACAGAATATGTTATTGATAATACAATTATTTCAATTAATCTCAATTACTCTCTTTACAGCAACTAAGAAATAACAAAAAAAAAAAAGAAAAAATTCCATATGAGGTTCCCCCAATTCATACATGTATCTTAGTTGTGCAGCCCAATTATAAAGACAACTGTCTGGGGTCCCTAGTCCTCCTTGGTCTTTTCAAATACAGCAGTTTACCCATTTTCATCCTAACTTTTCTGCCTATGTACAGACGTGATCTATATCACCAAAAACAGAATTTTATGTAGAATTATGTAGCATTTGTAGGAGATGCAATATTTTGGAGAAATCATCAAGAAGAGAAATGATTACAACCTATTGTTCAAAGGCAAACCATGACCTTTATCATTGTTGAGAATGATCTACGATGAGACAGCGTTAAAAACAACGCAATGTCAAATATTTAACGAGGTAAAAAAATCAACAAAACTGGTATGAATGTCCAATTTAGTCCTTTAACATCCACTCTTTTCGTGGAACCCTAACACTAAGATAGGGTTATGACGGAAGAAGTTTAAGGCCAAAATACATGCATTAGACTTGGAACATCTTCTAGTTTATGAGTTTAGCATGTAGCTGAAACACAATCGAAAGTACATCAGTTTAACCATGGTAGGTAGGTAGGTAGGTAGGTAGGTAGGTAGGTAGGTAGGTAGGTAGGTAGGTAGGTAGGTACGAATGTAGGTAGGTAGGTAGGTACGAATGTAGGTAGGTAGGTAGGTACGAATGTAGGTAGGTAGGTAGGTAGGTACGAATGTAGGTAGGTAGGTAGGTAGGGGTAGGTAGGTAGGATTTTGCGGCCTGTCCAC
>JAPQRN010000026.1:1384086-1396554 GCA_037367275.1 Coranthus polyacanthus
GTAGGTAGGTAGGTAGGTACGAATGTAGGTAGGTAGGTAGGTAGGGGTAGGTAGGTAGGATTTTGCGGCCTGTCCACAGCTCAGGGGAAAAATATAACCCTAGGGTCACCATTGACCTGGTGGATGTTAAGAGGTATAAGCATGTTTTAAATATACCACTAAGTATGTTTGATTATCTTGGATCCTGTTGTAATGGCAGTCTAACAAAATGCAGCCCCAATGAGTGATGGTTTTGTTATTTTATCCCTACAAACCTATTATCTCTACTTTACGCCGTACATAATTTAATTGCTACTAATCTAAAACTTAAAACCTAACCCTAACCCTGTGGCTTTTTGAACATGTGCTATGCAGTCACTATCTTATTGATGTTGTTCCTCGTCTGTCTGACAGAGAGACAAAAATGAGTCAGTTCTGAACCCAGGGTAGAGGGGTTCAGTGAATGCGGAGTAGATGGTGTGGAGGTGAGTTGTTGTGTCGGAACAGACTTTGTAAAGGGACACAGTGCCAGCAGGCCAGTCCAGATACACTCCTACTCTGTTAGGCTTTGTCAAAGTCCTTCCACACTGTACATCTATGTTATTGTCATTGTGGAGAACAGAAAGACCCCAAGATGTACTATATTGAAAAAACCAGGACTTGCCATTCCTACCAAACGCACACATTTTAGAATTATCTCTCCTGCTGATGCCTTGATAAGTCACTGCGATATCAAACGCAGTCTTGTACTCTACCTCCCAGTAACAGCGACCAGTCAGACCACTGGTACACATCACCTGTTTGTGCTCGATAAATCTCTCCGGGTGATATGGGTATGGCTGCGGTGTTTTCACAAATTCCACTTTTGTGTCGTTCTCAGACAGCATCAAATTTCTGTGTGCTGTGTTCGGGTCCAGTGTGAGTTTACAGGCATCTGATGGAAAGAACAAACACAACAGAGCAAATTGTTAAAGCATTACAAGTTCAGTGTGTAAAATTTAGTGGCATCTAGTGGTGAGTTTGCAGACTGCATCACTCCGCCCGCAGCCTGACCCTGATCTACACTGGGCGCTACAAATGGGAAAGTCCTTGTTAGAATCAGTGTTTGTTTTTAGACTCTGTGAAAGGCAAACTGCTCCCTCTGTAGACATAAACAGCACATTCATTTTATCTTCTTATTCTTGAATGATTATGCACTAATGAAAACATAATTGCGAATATTATATTCAACAACTACATCCTTCTAGAGTCAAGACAATCAACTGACAACAATATTTAATTATGTCTATGAAAAATAGGAAAAACCCACATGTTAAATTTGAATATTTAAACTTCAGGCATTTTCCTTTTAGGTTTTCTTTTATGTTTAAAATGTTGGGGATGATTAACAGCCATTTCAAGCCAGAATTGTTTGTAATTCAGTCGGTAGGTAGTTCCAGTGAAAATGCTGCCTAGATGAAATCGCACATCAGATCATATATTTGGCTCAAAAATTCACAAATGAAGATTATAAGTTTCATTATGGTTTAAAAAAACAACTTTCTCAGCTAATTTAAATCAGATTGAATTAAAAGTTGTTCGGTTGTCCGTCCAAGTGCGGATGCTGCATATAATAAGTTTCTGGATACATAGGATTGTGTATTTAGTTACATTATTGATGTCTTAAGATAAAGGAGTACAACAAAACAACTGCAACAGTAATTCAAGAGAAAATAAAAGATGTCAGCGGGAGCGAAAAAGATCACCAAGAAACCAAGAAGAAGAACAACAACAGCAGCAATTAGTGTAGAAGAGATAGAACGTTATTAGGGGACTGCATTACCCCTTTCACATCCATTCATTTCATGGATTATAACAGAAGGGTGAGGCCAAAATGCACGTATTAGACATATAGAGGATATCTCCTAGTTTCTATGTTTGGTATGTGGCTAAAACATAACCCTAACTAAAATACATTTAAGCCTTGTTTAATCTGATGTCATTTAGGGTTAGGGTTCCATGAAATGAGTGGATGTTAAAGGGTTAAAAAGTCGTATAAAGTAAAAATGAGACCATTTACATAGAAGCTTCTTTATTTGTATTAATAATAAATAACAACTCACATTTCCAGACACCAGACTTTAACCTCTTCGCTCCACCATGGTCTATTCTGAAAGAACAGTCGCAGTGAAAAAGGCATCATCTCTGTGACTGTGAAATGAGTGAGATAAACTATCCTTGAATATTTCCCTGCCTGAGTCATAATCTTATTTTTGCTGTTTAGATTTAGTACTACTTAGTGACACTGTACACAATAACATGAGTTTGTTTAATAATTGTTTTATTTGCTTCTGTTCTCTGCCTTAATGCTTGACCAGTCATTTCCAATCTAATCTAAAATAATCACATGACACATTGAGTGTTAAACTGAGTCTCTATTGTCGTGTCATGCCCTGATGAAGCCTCTCGTGTTTGGCTTATCCATGAGGTAATAAATTATTTTTATTTTTGCCTCAGAATCTTTTTCGCCAACTGTTTTACATTGTACATTTTTGTGATACCTGCTTATTAGTCATTTGGACACCCGTCATTTTTAAGGCCAGGCCCATACCTAAGAGTGTTCAGTGTCCACAGTGGGTCATCTAATCCAGCAGAGAGCACCTTAACGCCTGTGTCTCCTGGATGGTTGTAGCTCAGATCCAGCTCTGTCAGATGGGAAGGATTGGAGCTCAAAGCTGAGGCCAGAGAGGTGCATCCTTCTTCTGTAACCATACAGCCTGACAACCTGTTAACATACGGTATTTACACTGTGTGCAGTAAAATTTCTCTCCAAGAGGATGAGATTCATGGTATGAGGAGGTCGAGGTTGTTAGAACAAGTGATAAACTGTTTCTGGAATCTAGTCATGGGAAAAAATAGTTTACTAACTTGAGAGTTTCCAGTCTACATTGTGGGCTCTTGAGTCCAGCACAAAGCAGCTTCACTCCTGAGTCCTTCAGGTCATTACTACTCAGGTCTAGCTCTCTCAGATGAGATGTCTGAGAGGTGAGAGCAGAGGCAAACTCTTCACAGCTTCCCTCTGACAGTTTACACTCACTCAACCTGCAGAACAATCATTTATGATGGCAAAGAAAATTCTTTAATTGATCTGTAAATCTGTTTACTTCAAAAATACTCTCTCTAATAAAATAGGAAATATATCACCCTGTTCACCTGAAAATGTCCAGTTTGCATTTTGGATGTTCTAGGGCAGCAAGGAGGAGCTTCACTCCTGAATCCTGCAGGTTGTTGTTGCTCAAGTCCAGTACCTTCAAGCTGGAGGACTCAGAAGAAAGAACTGAGTCCATAATTTCACAGCTTTTTTCCGTCAGGTTGCACCCACTAAGTCTGATGAATTTATTAAAAAAAGGAAAAGGTTAATTCAAATTGGAACTAGTTGACTCCTTGAATTTCCATTAAACAGTTAAGTGATGTACTTAATACACAAAAAGCTATAACTACAGCTCATAGCTTGGTTTCATTAACCACAGCAAACTGGATTTAGTTTTCTTATTTTCATCTATGGTTTGTAATTGATGTGATCCTATATCCTCTCTACAATAAAAAAATAAAGGCTAAAGATGTTGATATACAGCGATGAAAAAGACAAAAACAATCCAGAAACCAGCTGACCTGAGTGTTTCTAGTTTACAATGTGAACTCTTCAATCCAGTACAGAACACCATCATTCCTGAATCCCCCAAGTTGTTCAAACTCAGGTCAAGTTGTTTCAGACTGGATGACTGAGAACTAAGGAAAAATGCTACAGCATCACAGTTTACCCACGTCAGCAGACAGGAAATCAACCTACAAAAGTGATAAAGACAAACATAAACATTAAAAATGCTGGGTATACTGTATATCAAATGAAGCAGATATGTTTCTGTGTTGGCAAGAACACAGTGTTCAGCTAGTGTTAAGTCACTCTTTGACTCTTTGATAACTTCAATATATTTGCATTTGGTCAGCTAACCTGAGTGTTTCAAGTTTACAGTGTGGACTCTTCAATCCAACAGAGAGGTTCTCCAGAGCACCGTTCTGCAGGCCATTGCTACTCAGGTCCAGCTCTTTCAGACTACACAACCTGCTACTTAGAACTGAAGACAGAGCTTCACAGTTTATGTTTGTCACACCACAGCCAATCAACCTGGGAAAAAAATTAATCATCATTAAGATGGAACAAATCCTGACAGGACTCAGAGTTCATAGCTATACTAGCAGAAAAGTGAGGCTATACTAAGGCATAGCAATGCTTTGCGCTACATGCTAACATAAAAACATGTACAAAGGTAGCATGCTTGTATTAAGCAAGTCCTTTAAGAAAATAAATTCACTATCTAAGCTCAGAATTTTGGTGTGCTGGAATCTTGTCAATGCCACTTGACACAAAGTAAGGATTAATTTGATATACAACTGATAGTTTCATATATAAAATTAACATTCATTCCCCATGGATATATCTATGGCATACCAATGTACCAATAAAGCAAGCAGACCTGAGAGTTTCCAGTCTACATTGTGGATCCTTCAAGCCAGTTGAGAGATCACTGATTCCAAAACAGATATCGTTGTAACTCAGGTCCAATACTCTCAGATTAGAGGGCAGAGACCTGAAAGCTGTGGCCAGAGTTTCACAAATTCTGTATGACAGGTTACAGCCACTCAACCTGAAAATGTTAGATCCAGACAAGTCATGAACAAAGTCTAAAAGTACAACATTTACATTTATCTAATATGGTCAGAAAGTTTTGCACTTACAAACATAGACGTGAGGCTTGAACCACTGGCAGCAACCTGAGAACATCTTCCTCTGAAGCACAGTATTTCTTCAGGTCAAACACTTCTAACTCGCTCTCTGAAGACAATAAGACTAAGACCAGAGCGGACCACTGAGCAGGTGACAGCTGTTTAGAGGAGATACATACTGAAGTCAGGTAGTGCTGGACCTCCTCCGCCACAGAAGTCTCATTCAGCTCATTCAGACAGTGAAAAAGATTGATGCATCTCTCTGTAGTGGGATTTTCCCTCAGACAACTCTTGATGTACTGGACTGTGTCATGTTTGCTCTCTAAGCTTCTTCCTGACAGTTTGAGGAGCTCTTTAAGGAGTGTTTCATTAGTCTGCAGTGAGAGACCAACGAAGAAGCGGAGGAACAAGTCAAGGTGTCCATTTGGACTTTGTAAAGCCATGTGGACTACACTCTGGTAGAAGTTTTTTACTTCAGTTCCGTCCATTGTCAGTGAGGATGGTTGAACGTTTAATTGTTCTTCAGACAAGAAGCTGGCACCAGAGATGATAAATGACACAACAACATGAAAAGCAGCCAGAAACTCCTGAAAGCTGGAGTGGACAAAACTGTAAAGTTTGCCATGGCACAGCCCACGCCCCTCACTAAACATCTGCGTCAACAGACCAGAGTGCATAGAAACTGTTTGGATATCAATGCCACATTCTGTCAGGTCTGCTTCCTTGAAGATCCGGTTGCCTTTCAGCAGCTGTATGAATGCCAATTTTCCCAGAGACATAATCATTGTGCTGGTTTGTGTGTTCCAGTGTGAAGTTGTTTGAGCTCTGCCATCATGTGTAACATTTGCCAGTTTTGATTGAACCACCAGGAAGTGCATATACATCTCTGTCAGGGTCTTGGGGAGCTGTGCTCTCTCGCTGGTTTGTAACAGATCTTCTAACACTGTTGCAGAGATCCAACAGAAAACTGGGTTGTGGCATCTGACCTGGAGACTTCGTGATGCCTTGATGTGGGAGATGATTCTGCTGGCCAGCTCCTTATTTCTAAATCTCTTCCTGAAATACTCATCTTTCTTTGGGTCAGTGAAGCCTCTTACTTCTGCCACATTGTGAATGTACTCACAGGGAATCTGATTGGCTGCTTCAGGAGTTGTGGTTATCCAGAGATGAGCAGAAGGAAGCAGTTTTCCCATGATGAGGTTTGTTAGCAACACGTCCACTGTAGCTGACTCAGTAATATCATTCAGGATCTCATTGCTGTGGAAATCCAGAGGAAACTGGCATTCATCAAGGCCATCAAAGATGAACAAAATCTGGAGTTCCTCAAAGCTGCAGATTCCTAATTCTTTTGTATCAGGAAAGAAGTAATGAAGGAGTTCCACCCAGCTGTATGTTTTGTCTTTAAGCAAACCCAACTCTTGGAAAGTGAATGGAAATATAAACTGTATGTTATCACCGACTTTGTCTTCAGTCCAATCAAGGACCATCTTCTGTGTCAAGACTGTTTTCCCCATTCCAACAGCTCCTTTCGTCATTAATGTTCTAACTAAAACATCTTGAGGTTTTAAAAAGTCATCTATTGCATTAACTGTTTGTGTTGACTCTTCTGTGCTTTGTTCCATGCCCTGTTTGATATTCACCATTCCAGATTTCTCCTCTGTGATGTACAGCTCAGTGTAGAGCCCGTTCAGAAACATCTGCTTTCCAGATTTATTAACTGGCTTTAACAAATGCTGTAACTTCTTCCTCAGGTTGAGTTTGAGTTTACGCTGGCAAATAGCTAGAGTCTCTGAAAAAGAACAGGACACAACATGAAGAAACTGCCATCTTCTTGGTGTTACAGTACAGGTTTATCAAAGTGGTTTTAATTAACTGATCGATGGATGAAAACGAGGTTCATGAGATCAATTATACTGAACCAAAACAGTAAAATGGTATCATATGTTTTGCCCTTATATGTCTAGAGGGAATAAGCTATGACATGTCATTCAAAATGACATGGAAATGACATGACATAGGAAATAGTATTCCAGCTCTTAGTTATGTTGAGAACTGTCCCATACACCGGTGTGGAAATTGTCCTGGATTTGTCCCATATGAAAGCTTTTTCGACTTGTAGTTTGTCTTAAAACCAAGTATATCTGCACACTATAACCAAAAATGACCATCTATCAATTTAGGCATAGCAACACATTCTCACTCCCAACTTGTCATATACTGATGCTTGGTCAGGGTGTCACATTTCGCTGAACAGGGTGTCTATGGAGCGTCATTTGTCAACTTAATCTGACAGGGCTCGGTCTATTGTTAATTCTCATCCAGCTGGTCTGAAGGGGCAACAGTAAGTCGATTCCACATTTGTTTCACAAGTGTTTTCAGTCAATATAGTTTGGTTTAACAAGAGTAATGACTAGAATAAAATCTGTCTTATTAGTTTGGCAAATGCAAGAGGAAGTTACAAGTTACTCATATAACACTTAATCATTTTACTTTGCTTGTCTTACCTTTGGAGGCTGAGTTGACGTTTGAGAGACGCTGCACCAAGTCATTCTTGTTGATCCTCTTCAAAACCTTTATGATCACCTCTACTACATTTTCGTGGTAGGCCTCTAGGATCTGGTCCACTGTGTCCAGCCTGTCTGCATTCTCTAATTGGCTCTTTGGGATTGCTGGGAAGCCATCCAAGATCTCAGCCTGCTGCAGGAACCATTTGAACTTCTTGAAGTCTCCTTCTGCCAAATCCTCCAAAGTCCCGAGCAGCTCTACAGGCGACGCCATGGTTTCTGTGCCCTGAATTCAAAACACGGCCATTAATAATTACTAAGTCTTAACACTTCATGTAAGAAATCATGATTAACTATTTATTGAGGGTGTTTTTCATCAGCGCATATCAGCATTTTATACCTATTTTTTTAGGTTAGTTTCTAGCGTGTTCCTTCATGGCAGATAGTAGCTGTATTGTTATGCACATGTATCCTGCACAAAAGAAGTAACGTCTATATTTATGGCTGAATATCAAAGAGTAAAACGTCAATCTTAATCCATCATAAGTGTTAACATATGTGACACTGAGTCCAAGCACTAACTGGTCATGTGTTTTTAGTACTGGGCTGTGCAAAAGTCTGAGGCCACCATTGGGTTTGTTTTTTTAGCAGGTTATAATGGTCACACATACGCATTTCTCAGTCTCTGTCTCAAGATATAGCCAGGAATACACAGGAAATAAATAAACGGCATGTTGCCTGTCTATCCTTAATATGTACATGGAGCCCTGAGTTCTTAACTTTAATATGATAATTCTCTAAAAGTCTCTCTTAAAACTTTATCTCACCTCAAGGAAATAACTAAATATTTGGAGACCACAGTGTATCGAATACCAAATAATTGTGTGCATTCACCCTTTAACAGCATATACAAATACTTCTGTATAATGTACTGCATGTAAGCCATAGGTCCTCTTGAAATAATAAACATACCCGGAAACTTTAACTTTAAGGGCGTCCTCTTTGTTTTTTTTCTTTCCAACAAAAAACGTTTCATTTGAATCAGGAGTTTTACAAGCAACAAAAACGATTCGCTTATACACTTTGAATTCACCACCGTGACCCAAAAATACAGCGTGCACACAAATAATCACTCTGTACAAAGCCAGCTAAATAAAGTGATACAAAATAAAAATCGTTGCAAGCCCGTGTCGATGCTTGTGATCGTAGGAAGCAAAGACTTAGTCCCTTCACCCCAGGTCGAGCAAAAAAAAAACAAACAGGAAGAAGGGATCTGTGCCTTACATTTACTTTGTCCGTTAGATTATCTGGCTGACAACCCCAGACATGAGTAAAAACAAACTTCTTCTGCTCAGCCCCAGGAGTTTTCCCAGCATTCCCTCGGCCTGCCCCTCCCCATCCTTATCACATGATCAACCCCTGTATCAAAAGAATTCAAACAAAATACATTTGAACGTGTTTTGCATTTTTACTCATACAATGTATTTTAACCTTTTTTTTTTTAATATTTGAAATAAACCCTATTTATGTTTTCATTACTCACAAACAGCTAGTTTTACATACTTTTGCTTGGGCTACAAGCATTAAAAACTAACATTTCAGAGAAAAAAAAAAACCCAGTTTCTCCACATCAAAGTGTCAGGTATTTAGTGTGACCTCGTGTCTTGAACTGTTTTGTTCAGACGATATGAAATTTACTGCATTAATGTTCTGGTGTTTTACACTAGATTTCATTCAACATGTGTCAAAAGTTTCTTATTGTTTGGGTTACTTTTTGTCAAGGGAACAGAGGTCACACTAAATACTGATTTTTGCCTGTGGAATCATATCTAAATCATTTAAATGGGATTGCATTTAAATGATTTAGATATGATTTTTTTATGTGTTTTTAGTACTGTGCACATATTTCCTATATGTTCTTTGTTTACCTTAATAAACGTATTTATTATTATTATTATTATTTCTCAGAGTTTGAACACTGTACTTCTGTATTTACTTAAGAATTTGAGATTCTATTTACTTCTAGTTACTTATCCTCCTTCTGCAAATGACTTACTTCTCTCTTTTCAAATGAGAATAAAAAGCCATAATTGCAAAAGCTGGAACTTCTGGAGTGCATTTAAAAACTGAAACTAGGTTGAATTAATAAATAAAAGCAGCATTTAACACTTAATTGAACTGACTAAAGGTAGTTTTAACAAAAGTTAAGACATATTAAACATATCTAAATCATTTATTTATGTTAACAACGTCAATAGAAAACATGTAAATATATCATTTGATAAGACTTCAGTAATGACAGAGTAAGTAGTACATTGATTTATTTACCTCAGTGTAAAGTTACTGACTGCAATCATTTGCAATTTCCACCTGATTCTGTTGCTTTAAGATAATATTTGACAGATAAATAAAGTTTAGTGATACTTCGACGATTAAAATGTCAAACATTAATCTTTCAACAATGACAGATGTTTCGGTAGATCTCAAATCTAACTTGAGTTTTGTGAAATATCAACTAAATCTAAATTTTGGACAAATATTTAAAATATTACGGCGTTGCATCTACTTTTCTTGTAAAATGAATTTACTTATATTAAATATTACATTTGTATTGAGTACATTTGATGAGCTTTTGAATTAATAATAATATAACTATAACTATACGTATCATTATCACTGGAGGTAACGAGGCGGTAACATTTCCTGGACTTCCTGAAGATACGAAATAAGATCAATGTGATAAAGCATCTGTTTGACAACCTACAATAAAGTTGAACCTTTTAACATCCACTCATTTAGTGGATGAGAAGTGGTTTGAAAACCCCTTTTCTACAGCAGTAAAAAAACATTTCTGTTAGGTAAAGGCTTAATCAGAAAGAGCGTCTCATAAATAAAACAGTCCTTCCAGAACGGATTCATCAACTAACAACAATGACCAAGCAAAGAATCCAACATTTTGGCTCTGTAAAAACACCAACATTTGAAGCGCCTCAACGTTTGTAGGACAAAATAAGAAAACCTGACAATGAATGATTTTTATTTTGTGACATTTTATACACATTTCATATAATTTGAACCTAACCTTACCTTATCTCTGCTTTGCCATAACACATTGTAAAAAAAGAACCCTATATCCAATCAAAAAGAGGGAACTGCAGGATGTAATTGTCAGCTTATCCTCCAGCGTCTGTTGTCTTCTGTCTTATCTCACCCCAGCCGGTCGAGGCAGATGTTCGCCTACCCGGAGCTCGGTTCTGCTGGAGGTTTTGTCTTCTGTAAAAGACGTTTTTCCTCACCCAGTCGCCCTGTGGTCACTCTTGGACGATTGCTGAGTTGTTTTTGTTTTTTTGTACAATCTCAATCTGAATTCGTGAAGTGCCTTGAGAGAATCATGTACTGTGATTGTATAAATACAATCGAATTTAATTGGATAGAAAAGTGTTTTATCGAGAGCTGTGGAGGTGGCATGAAACGTGGCCACGTCCTCATTCTCCATGCAGGAAAAACACTGCTTATATTTAGCATATGGATACGACAGTTGTATTAATGCTAATGTTTCACAAGAAACTGAATAAGATTATTGTTGATAATACGCTGCTATGTACGCAGACCAGTATATCCAAAAGCAGCCTATTTTGAAAACATGGAAGAAAGAAATACTGCACCTTTCCAGCTTTGCTGCTTCTTCTGTTGACAACAGCGTGAATGTGTGTGGTATATGTTCTGTCAAAGAGCAGACAAACATAGGAACAACCTTTAAGTCCATTTATAATAAGTTCCTTAAGCACAAGTGGTCACTTCTGTTTTTTTTTTGTCGTCTTTCTTATAACAAAGCTGCTTGGATGAGTTCATGCATTACTTTGGGAGTTCCTCTTTATAGCATTTGACTGATTGTATTGTGATTTTTTTTCCCCCTTTGGTTCATGATTTCCTGTTAAACTCCACAATTTCCAGTATTGCAACCACAGAGTTTTGACTCCAACTAATTTAATGTCGTGCGTGTTTGTCAGTCCAACATAGATGAAACAATGAGGCTTTTATGAATATAAAGCAGTATAGAGGGTCTGCGCGTGACTTCACAGTCATGGTGGTCTATTAACTGCTGACATTCCCAGGCCTGGTTTATCAGGACACTTTGTCACTTTGCTCTTAAATCACATTTATGCGTATCGTTTCAAGAATAACAACACAATCGCCAAGTCTCACGGCCATTTACATGAAAATATTAGGCGTCCTCATTTAGACAGTGAGTGGGTCACATTGTAAGTGGGGGCGCTGCAACATAGTTTTATCATTAAAAATGAGGAAGTAGCTCCTCGCCAATACAATGACACTGAGTTTGTTGTTGTGAAGTTAGGTTTTTGAATGTTCTGATGCTTTTTACCCCATTTCCAGTCAATATGCTTAGTTAAACAAAAACCAAACCCTCAGTTGTATCAAACGTCCGACTATTGACAAAGGGACTGAATAAATGTGCTCTTAAAAAGCCTTATTCTTTTAATATATGGTTGTAGACAATAAAAGGAAACCATAAACAACTTGAAAACATCTGTCAAAGAGCAGACAAAAACAGGAACAAGCTCGAAATTCACTTACAGAAAGTTCCTTTTTCTTTGGTTCTATAAAAAAAATTGCTTGGTTGAGTTAGTGCATTAGCTCCTCCTTACATTGTTTAACATTGGTCACAACATTTCCATGTCTGTCAATAGTTGATGGTATCCTGCATCAATAAGCCCCTTCCTACTATGCATTAAAAAAAAAGATTTATGAACTAAGCACTACATACATCTGTTATACTGACGACACATTACTTTATTCTATTGTTGTACATGACTGGTCTTAGCTGATAGTGTTCACTGGTACCATATCCCTAATGATTTTTGCTATAATTAATAAAAAAATATATATTGAAAACATTCATGAAAAAGACATAAAAGACAAAAACGAAACCGAAATAGTGTCAAAGATGCAACGAAACGTAACAAAACGAAAACACACCGGTGGTCTCTGAAGAAAAAAAGACGCAAAAAAGACGCAAAAAAAAGACGCAAGACAAAAAGGACTACGTTATGACTACGTATATTTATGTATGTATATATATACGTTAAAAAAATTACTTGCAGTGGAGATCATGGCTGCACTTGTGATAACCCAACAACGGCAAAAGAATGAAGCTAAGACTATTAGTTTTAAAGATATTTTAATAATAATAATAATAATA
>JAPQRN010000026.1:1396654-1408102 GCA_037367275.1 Coranthus polyacanthus
TGATAACCCAACAACGGCAAAAGAATGAAGCTAAGACTATTAGTTTTAAAGATATTTTAATAATAATAATAATAATACATTTTATTATTATTTTAACCAAACTACTGGCTACAGTCAAATGATTTATAGTAACACGAAAAGTGAAGGACTCACCAAAGTGATTACATACTACTTACTTGCTCATCCCAAGGGGGAAAGTTGTTCAGGAATTTGCACAACTTCTCTGCAACTTAGTTTTATTGTAAAAAAAGAAAGAAAGAGGAAGTAGCTCCTTGTTAACAGAATGACTGTTCAGGAGATGTTCAGGCACTTTTTTCTTTTCAAATGAGAAAAAAAAATACTTTTTATCATAAATGCTACGACTGGAAGTACAGGGTTCCTTCCAAAGTGTTTGTGTACTGTTACTGCATTCATAGTTAACTTACATACTGTAATAAATATCCTCTGTGACATTAATAAATGGATGGTTAATCCTTAATTGTTGTTTCTGAGGGCAGGGAGAGTGTGTTTTTCAGGTTTTACGCAACTTGTTCACAGAGAAACAGCATCCATCACACAATATCATGTCCTATTTTACCTAAGACATAAAAACATAACGGTCATCTGGGTTTTTCCTACCGTCATAAGGCTTCCCTTTCAGATTGCAGAGTGCATTTCAGATTCTGTCAAATTTAACCCAGAACAGCCTCAATGCAGAGCCTGTAGAAAAGCAGACTTGTTTTTGGTTTCCTTTTTGCAACTTTATGACAGTATGTAAGGGTTAAAAACAGTACCAAGCAGCTTTCTTAAATTAACTATTTGAAACTCCATTACCTTTAAATCATCATCCCTGAACTAAAGCTCAGTGCTAACTCAAACTCTTGGAGAAAAAAAAACACCAGACTGTTTGGTGAAAAATCTGATCTGGATGCTCAGGACAAAAACAGATAATCAGCAGGTACGTGGGGACTCGTACTTGGAATAAGAAATGCAAAAACAGAAGTTGATGTAAAGTTCAGGTTTATTATTAATTATTCTCCAAACAGTCATAAATCAGTACTGAAACACAAATTCACTTCATCCTTTGCTTCTTCCTGTAACAATAAAAGAATAAAAGCATTGGATGGGTAAACAATATCTCTATTAGTTGTATTAAAGTAGCTTGTTCCACAGCTTTAGAGTAATTACTCAAGCATGGCCCCAACGAGTGATAGAAAAAGTCTCCAAGCGTCAAATGACCCCCAGCTGAGGTTAGTAAGAACAAAAGTCAAAATACAAACAATATAAAGGTTTGAACAGAGTAAAACTGATCCGTCGTCGTCCATGTTGTTCTACCTGCCTGTGTAAACACTGCTGATCTGGAGGCTAGAGGAGTCTAAAGAATCACAAAAATAACTGCTGAGGAAAAACTCATCTGTAACAAACACTTAGGGACAAAAAACCCCCATCACATTAAACTACATAACTTACTTTTAAAAGCACTTTGTAACTTCACAAAAGACTCTTTTTCTTTTCGTCTGTAACAACATCACTTGGCTTTTGGAGTGTTTGGCCTGAAGTGCATGAATAATTCTAATACAACATACAAAGAAGTTTCTAAGAAGTGCATAAAAAACAGGCCGAGTTCTGTTTTCTGAACAAAAAGGCACGTCAGTTCTCACTTTCACTGCCCACTTCTGCCTTTCAAGAAAAGCTATTTATTTCTTTCAACAACGAATCAGCAGAAGATGGAATTTCTTGACTTACTGTTCCTTGTATGAGCTGATGCTGCATTTCCCATAAAAGAACTTGATAATAAGACCTTCTCCCTTGACTGGTAGATGCCTGCAAGTACTGTAAAGAAGCACCGGCATTTAGTGACGAAAGGCTTTTGGAAGTATTCAACATCAAGTCGAGATTACTCTGACTGCATCTCCAGTAAGTCTCTTGCTGAGAAATAAATGTGTAATGTGCAATTAGATAAAGTGGCACTCAAAATGAGCACTTAAAAAGTACAAATCAACAGCAGGTAAAACCGCTGCTGACTGTGTTTGTGAAGGCAAAATGCAACTTGCAGGTTAACAACCAAAGAGTCTAGTGACTGGGGTCTAAAACATATATGTACTTGTGTACTGTATGTACTTACATAATCACTTTAGTGACATTTGGAGGCAGTTTTGTCAGTTTTCAGTTTGCTTCGAAAACGGACAAAGTCGCATGACCTGACAGAAGGGAGTCAGTCGAGGTAGTGCACATTTAACAATAAGAAATGGATAGCATTGCTAATTTGGACAACAATGACCTGGGACAAGGAAGAAAGTTCTGAAACAGACCAAACCCCACACTAGTGTGAGAGGGCATCTCAGCTCGGTGCCAAACGTTAGTAAACCTGTAGTTATTGTAGTAAAACTCATAACTCCTCACACAGTCTGTGAAGCTCTCATGGCGGCAGAATGACCTGAGAACAGCGACCGTAAATTCAATCAGATGTGTTCGATATCCTCGCATCATAATCTGTTCATGCAGTTCTCTCAGTTATGGACAAAAATCTGTTTTGTGAGGTCGCAACAACCTTGACCTGTGGCCAAAATCGCCAAAATATACTACCTCGAGTCCAGGTGAACGTTTATGTCATATTTGAAATTCCCTCAAGGCGTTCCTGAGATATTGTGCTCATTATGAATGGACAGACATGAGGTCACAGTGACCTTTTGTCACTAAAATCATTTCAGTTCATCGTCTGCAACATTCTGTCAAACCGCTCTTGAGATACGGTGTTTTAAACATAATGACCAACCGTGGACGCGTCTAATAAAATGCTTCTACTTTGTCTTTGTGAAAATCTAATGACTTAAAAATATATTATTAGCTGAGTGCTGTAGATGTAAAAAGCAACTCATACACAGTGAGCTGTTAGTGTGTGGCAGCTGCAGTAGATGGGAACTGTACTGGCATTAAGTCATTTAGCTTAAAATACTGAATTGTATTAAAGAGAAAATATTCTAAGCTGCAATAGTCAGAAAAAAAATTAACCAATGAGTGTGGATTTATAAAACTCTGAACAGTTTACTGTCCTGTTTGTTTCTTCTCCGAGACGACTCCCTTCTGTGACGTAATTTGACATGATTTGAAATCGTTTTGAAGAGCAGAGCTGAAAAGAGACATTTTCCTCCGAACTTATGTATTCAAGCTTTGTATCTTAAGAATGTATTTTCATATATTAATATCTTATGGGTTTTCCTTTAACATCATGCATGAATCCAGAAAAAAAGAATTAACCTGCAAGATGCACTTTAAAGGTTCAACATGTAAGATTTGGGCAAGCTCACGAGCTTGAGTGAAGTTTGTGTCGGAGTCTGTTTTTTGTGTTGAGAGATGGTCGCTTTTTGACGTTAGCTAACTCCATTTCCAAGCTAACGACTGTCTCGGTTGCCTACATCTATGAAGACAGTCTGTAAACAGTTCTATATGGAGGATTTGATTCAGTTTTTTCACGAAAATCCTTACACTCGCTCCAGTTCTTCGGTGCGTCACTACTGTTGCTCTACAACAGCAACAATGTGCAACACTAGTGACCGTTGGCTTAGAAATGCAGTCAGTTAACATCAAAAACTGACCGGCTGTGAGCACAACACAGACTCAACACAAACTTCATGGAAGCACACGAGTAGAGCTGTAACTAATGATTATTTTCATCGTTGAATAACCTCCGGTTATTTTCTTGATTAATCGATGAGTTGTTTGGTCTATAAAATATCAGAAAATGGTGAAATCAGGGTTTCCCAAAACATAGCATAACATCCTCAATTGTCAACACAAGGATATTCAGTTCACTGTCATGTGAGTAAAATATTAGAGTATATTATAAAATATAGTAATAGTACAATATTAATTTAAGAAGTTGCAATCAGATGTTTTTGACTGGAAAGTTACCCAAGCCAATGAATCTGTTATCAAAATAGTTGCAGATTAATATAATAACTGACAACTAATTGATTCGTCGAATAATGGTTGCAGCTCTGCACACAAGCATGTGCAAATCTTCCATATTGAACCTTTAAGTTTGGCAAAGCACATTTTTCTGGTCCACAATACAACACAAGACCAAAGACTCCTCAGAGCGGATTAGTGTGATAGGCTCAGCTAGCCTTAGTGTCAGCCTTTTTAGAAAGTTGAAATGCCTCAAAAAATGTATTTGAACCAAGCACCCATAAACCCAACTTAATGCTACCATTAGCACTAAACAGTGCAGTGCTAGAAGCCCACCCCTGAATGATGTAGAATTAACAAAATACTGCACTTACCCAACTCTCCAAAACATGGTAGCTTTGGTTTTCAAGTTTTAAGGTAGAGAAAAACCTAAGACATAACTCCAAAGCAGAAAAAGTCAAGCCAGACCAAAAATATATTCATAGCTCTGAGGCTAAATATAATTAAAGCTACAGTAGGCAGTAGCCAGAATTGAAAATACATACCCTCCTTGTGCCTCCTCTTGAATTGCAACATGACCAGAGGGTATTAGGGAATTTTTGCCCAATGACACCCCAAAACAAAAAAAAACCTGCCTACTGAGGCTTTAAACTCCAGAGCTTACTACTCCAGTGTTCAAGAGCTTCATTTGAATTGAAGAGCACGTGGTTCAGGATCCTGCAGCAGGAGGAAGGGGCTGCTGGGACGCAGCGAGGCAGGAGGTGTGGAAAGAGTCAGGGAGCTTCTTGGCGTGCTCCACCAGATCGTAGGAATCTCTGATGTCTGTCAGGCCGAACCAGAAGACGGTCCACACCCCATTGACAAAACTCCCGTCACAGTGTTTAAAATACCTGGACAAACACAGAGAAGACGTATCATATAACATACTGTATAACCTTTATGAATGTATTTGTGTATGTAAATATATTAAAAATGTAAAAAGGATGAATTTTTGCATGACCACATGTAACATCCTACTGAAGTAAAGGTCACTTTAGTGTCCACATACAGAAATTAAATCTGCATTTAAGACATCCTGGTACACAAGGAGCAGTGGGCTGCCACTGAAGGTGCCTGTGGACCAACTCCAGATGTAAACCAGTACCTTTGTCAAGGGCACTGACAGGAGAATTAACCTAGCATTCATGTCAATCAAAGCCCACACAGCAGCAGAGTTTCCCATTAATCTTATTTTTAGAGCCAGCCTCAAGTGGCCGTTCAAGGAACTGCAGGTTTTGACACTTCATTTTTCAGTCCCACAGGATGCTGCTTGGTTAGCATTCAGTAAAAAACTGTGACTTTTCATGCTAAGCCTAAAACACAGTCGCCGGCGTCACCAGGAATAATAAAAATAGAGACTGAAAAGGAAAAGTAACTGCATCAAAACACTCAAGGGTCAGAGTTTGTATCATTTACTATTGCCCTACCAGGGGTTGATCCTGTTGTTGGCTCTGGACCTCCAGAACAGTTTGCCGAGGTCCTGTCTGATACATTCCCACAGGATGTGGCTGGTGCCCTGGCCCTGCTTACTGCTGCTTATCACAAACTTATCAAGATAAGGAGTGCCACTGTTCACTGGCTCCAGGGTGATGATGGCTGCCGCACTGTAGCTGGAGACAGAGGTACACATTTGTTGCATCTAGATTCATATATTTGACATAATCACAACCACAGACCTTTTTAAGAGCAAGTGAAGACACAACTTAAAGCCATTAATACTTTAACACCTTTAATCTGGATAATTATTTTTATGTGAAAACCATGTAGTAGATGCACATACCCTTCAGAGAGGTAGACTGAGTGCAGTCGTCCTTTCAGAGAATCGATGTAGTCCTCTCTCAGTGTCTTATCAAACGACTTGTTGATGAGACCCAGAAGACGTTCCACATCAATCCCATCCAGAGAACTGTACCTGCACAAACACACATTGACGCAATAAACGAATTGTAGGTTGCATTCCCTGTGTTATATGCGTTTTATACATTTTACAGAGAAAAAAAATGGATGGGAATAAACACGGGAATTCCTCAAGCCAGATCATTAACGAAAGTAATTCTGGGTTATGACTGCAGTTTACAGTTCAGTTTCAGATTACATGTTTGTGTAACTGTTTGTATGGTCGCTACTTACCGGTGTATGGGGTCTCCATTTTTAAAAAGTGTACCCGACCCTAAAACAAGAGTACAGACAAAGATAAGACACACCAATACATGGACAAGTGGACTCTTGGGTTACAGGATACAGGGTGACTAAACCAGGCAGTAACTCAAAATAGACAGCTCTCCATGCCCTTGATTGTACATGTGACAGAAAGTCTCATACATACACCAGGGCATTGCTTGAACTGATGTATCATTCCTATCAGTCCAGATTTTTCTCCATCAAAAATGTTTAAAAATGTGCTTCTACACAGACTGTTTCCATGCATCATTTTCTTGCACATGAGACACAAAATTACTTGAAAAATTATGATTTTTTTCTTAACAGGAGAATAGGGCACAAACCTAAAGGCCTAGTCATGCAAGTTATATAAATAATAAACAAAAATACCAAGACATACCATGAAACCTCCAGAATAGATACAAATTTCTGGTCGTACCATCCCTGTTATCCTACTTGTAACATTCATCTTGGCTATAAAAAAAGTAATTCAAATCAGCAGTAATACGCAGTGCAGAATATAATGTGGGTGCCATCATTTGATCCTTATAATGTCTAAAAATAAACCTAAGAGCAGACCACTGCTGCTAAACGAATTTATAGCACCACCTGCTGTTGTAAAGCTCAAATTAGTCAGGAGATTTTTGTGAAAATTGTCAGCGCAATCAAAATGGACAGCTTGTGTCAAAAGTCATGTGATTGTTCTGTATTTGTAGGGTATATTTTTTGTACTTGTAAGACATGCTGTAGTTGTTTCTGAAGGATGCTGTTGAAATTAGCACCATAGTCTTGCCTTCATTCACTGAAGATGAAATAAAACTGAAGATACAACACTTCTTTTACTGATTACAGTTACGGTTGCGTAGTGAGAAACAAACTTAAGGTCAAAGGTCTCTCAAGGGCTTTAAAATAATTTTCAGTACTACAGCCCCAACGTGCAGGCCAAACACTGCTGATGTACACATGATGTCTCACCTCTGTGGCTGAACAGCTCGGTGAGCAGCGTGTCAGCAGACGTGATGACTGCAGACGACTCGCTGGGCAGATGATTGAGGAGCGTGGCTATGGTGGTCACTCTGCGCCGCTCGGACGCACTCAGCCACACCGCTGCAGACAGACTGGGCAGGTCGCTAGGCAGCGACACTGTCCCCAAAACCTGCAAAAAAAACAAACAAAAAAACTCACTGGCTGGTTTGTATTTCTTTCAAGAAATCCTAGTGGTCTTGGCAGTGCTAAGCCAAAGATGCAACAACAGTGTCGGGGGTCTTGTCTTGGTGGAACACATGAACGTGTGGAGGCGAGCCCTGGCATTAAAATGGCTAAATCCCTCCACTAAAGAAAACACCACAAAGAAGCAAGCAGGCCTGGCTCAGTACACGATCCTAATCGTTAAAACTTGTCGAATTAGACATCAAATGGCACTGATTCCTGATCCATATTGTAGTGTCTACAATATACATGTTGTACGGGAATGTCAAGGGTTTTAGTTTGGAGGGGAACGTTATCAGAACTGAAAATCTCAATCACTATCTCAAAAGATCGTCCTATGATCTTTGGCCAGACGTATATTGGGGGTTCAATTACCAATGGACCCTGATCATCTTCTAAATGACGACTCGACTCCCACCTTGCTCTTACGGACAAAAATGTATAACGACAGGCCTTACTGCAGCCAGATCATTATACTGGAGACATCCTCACGATATTTCAAGAGCTCATCTGAGCTTTTTGAAATATCCATTTTCCATAACGTGTGAAAGAGTACATTTACATCTATTCTGCAGGTTGTTGCTCTGGCAGAGTACATGTAGCAGAAATGGGAGGTGATAGTTTCTGGACTAGCTGCAGAGGAATGGTGAGGAGGGAGCTGCTGTCTCAGTTGGCCCTTCCCTACTAAGGAAGGTGGAACATCCCACTGATGTTTACAAGGGGGATCTGCAGTACTGAGCTACTGCTGCAGTATTTACTAAAAACTCAGGCTCGAAGCGCAAGCATGTCCTCAACAGAAGTCTGCATGCTGCTCCTCCTGCTTTTGACTTTGCAAGACTTACCAACTCACAGGATAATCTACAGTGAACAAAAGGCTGCTCTTGAGTTAAGAAAAGAAAGAAACATTGCATTTGACGTTATATTGTTGCAACTTTCCATAAAACAAAGTACCTAATTTTCCTAAAAAAAGTGACGGCTACTTTGTCACTTAAAATACATCCAGTTCCACTGAAAGTGGCTGACTTTCACTTTGACCTGAGGCAAAACAAGAAATTGAAAACAGCTCTGGCAGTAACTGCACACTGTGTGGAAGCTTGTGTGTCTGAAGCAGGACAGTTAGCAGATAGCAGATGGGCAGATAGCCCAGTATCACAAATCAAAGACTCGCCTCAAAGGGCTTTACAGTCCGTACAACATACAACACCCTTGGTTGGTTCGAGTGAGTAAAAACTGCCCAAAACACCCTTGCCGGGAAAAATGGTAGAAACCTCAGGAAGAGCCACAGAGGACGGACAGACTGTGCTGTGTGTTGTGTGTACAGACAATGGTAAACAGTGACAAAGGACATGTATCAAGTGCCTGCTATCTTTTGGCATTGTTTGATACCACATTTCAGTACCTAAGGAGTGAATCTTAGAATTGTCAGTGCATGCAGCACACATGAATGGTTGACAGACTACTTCAACTTGTGATAAATAGGTTTATTTTTATGTTGTAAAACTACCTTGAGAGTAGAAAAATGCAAATGAGCTGAAATAAAACTAAAGTTTTGTTTGGTGTTGTGCAATAAAACAATAATGTTTTCATTTTTCTGTATTAGGTGTATGGATGTAGCCTTTACGTGTGTGTGTATGCATGTACTGTCTATTTTTTTAATACCGTGTATTGTTTGTAATGTTTCAATGCTTATCTTACAGTTTTCTGTGCGTCTATGTTGTGAAGCCCTTTGTGCCGTCTGACTTTAAAAGCACTACACAAATAACGATATTATTATCGTAGTTATCATTATCGCTTATAATGATTTGACATTTAGCGTAATAATTATCAGTATCGCCTGACAGGAACATATTTATCATGATAACATTTATGACCATATCACAAAGACCTACAGTAATATTTGTTGTAATTTTGCTTTTGCTAAAATGGAAAATTGGTAAAAAAAACCCCAAAAAAACAAGCAAACAGTGAAGGCTGAGAATGACAACGCATTAGATTTTGAACAACACTGAAAATGCAGGTATCAGTCAAACCCTGACTCGAATGCACAAACTCTATACAGTACAAGCTCTACAGTCTATCTACTACATGTGTCCTGCCTTGTGTTCTTGGCTGCGCAGGCCTCCAGACTTGTTCAGGAACATGACTTTGTGCGGCTGCAGGGCTCGGGAAATGGCTGCCGTCACCTCCGTCGGGTCCAACATTACCGAGCATTGCCTTTCATCCCTCCCTACCGGACACACCAATGGGATGGTCCCGCAGTCCAGAGTCCACTGGAGGAGACCCGTATCCACAGCAACGGATGGTGGGAGGCTGCAGGGAGAGCAGACAGTCGGTAGAGGTCAGTGGTCGTTTGGTAAAATAACCGCAACTCAAAGCCCGCTGACTAGGAGACCCATCCCCCGGACAAAACATTTCATGTTTTTACGCTCATGTTTAAAAGTATCCTGTGTTTCTTCTGGTTGCATGAGGTCAGTAAAGTAACTGTCATGTTGCAATCTGCTCAGAACATATTGTACTTGGTCGAAAGCAATTCACATGTTTTGTGCTGCCGTGGGATTTTTACTGGATAAATGTCTGATGGTGCTTCAGTTCCAGAAAATGAAAAAAAGTGAGATTTGCAGAAACACAATTAGTTTATAGAAACATGCATGATTCGCATTGTCTTTGATTTTTTGAGACTTTTCAAAAGTTTGCATCAAATTAGACATTTTATGGAAACTCGGTTACTGTCTTGGCTCGTGGGCGTCCTTCTAATGCTTAGCTTTACCCTGTTCAGTTTCGCGTTCACTCTCCATGTTTGTTTGTGTTGCCTTCATGTAAATTTCTTGCCTGCTGTCCGTGCCATATGGAAGAGCAGGGATATGCGACATTACCAAAAAAAAAAAACACATATCCAAATGACAGAAAATATACTGTGAAAAGTGTGATTTCTGAGACAGTGAAACAAACTTTAGGGCATAACATGAAACAATTCTTCTACCTTCACGCGATACATGTCGTGTTATTGCATGGCCCTAGTGTTAAATGTCTACTTTCTACTTCTACTTTCTTAAAGTCGTAATGATATAGTGCATTAGAAAATATGCTCTAACAGGACATAAAAAAAAACAAAGATAGGGGATTTGTGCCTTCACCTGCTTCCACGCTGTAGGAGGAGGGATTCAGCAGAGAAGAACGGCAGGACGCTGGCAGAGTGCTGCTGCAGAGCCTCGGTCAGCTGCTGGCTCCGCTCCACCAACCCTCGGGTGCACCGGGGCCCAGCCGCCGGTTCAGGGGGACCCGTCTGCTCCTCCTGCTCGCAGTCGGACCAGCTCATCACCACCACCGGCTTCATGTCCATTCTCTGCAGGAACGAGAGTCCGAAGGCCAGGCTCTGAACCGTCTCCCTGCTGGCGAATACTGAGCTGTCCACCTGGGAGAGACAAGAGACAGGAAGACACACAGATGGACAAACAGAAAGACACAACGGCATTAGATGACACATATAATGACGACATTCAATTACAACCCCACATCAGATAAAGTTGGGTCGATATGGAAAATGCAAATGAAAAAAGACAGCAGTGATATTAAAATGTACTTTGACTTGTATTTCGTTGTAGACAGTATGAACACAACATATTTCATGTTTTATCTGGTTGACTTCATTTCATTTTTAAATATACATCCATTCATCACATTCAGGCTGCAACACATTCAAGTAAAAGATGAAACAGGAGAAATTTAGGACTAATAATGAGTTAAAATAATGAAATAACAATGTGATTGGAAACAGGTGATGTGAACAGGTGATTGTAATGATTTGGTACAAAAGCAGCATCAAGGAAAGGTCTAGTCCTTTAAGAGCAAAGATGGACCGAGGTCAACAAACGTGTGAGAATTACTGAAATGTTTAAAAACAATGTTTCTTAAAGAAAGACAGGAAAGGATTTAGATATATCAGTGCAGAAAGAATGAAAACTAATTCTTAAAAATGTTTTAAAAGAATTAGACCCTTGATGTATTTTTAGTGTGTAAAGAGCAAGGGTTCAAGTCTAATCTGACCAACGTGATCTCTGATCCCTCAGACGACACCGCATCAAGAACCGTCATTCATCTAGACCTGATAGAACCACATGGATCAGGATTAAGAACCGTCATTCATCTAGACCT
>JAPQRN010000026.1:1408202-1423793 GCA_037367275.1 Coranthus polyacanthus
GTCAACTGATCACCACCTGGTGGTGAGTTGGGTGCACTGGCAGGGGAGGAAGCCGGACAGACTGGGCAGGCCCAAACGTGTCATGAGGGTCTGTTGGGAACGTCTGGCGGAGCCTTCTGTCAGCACGGCCTTCAACTCCCACCTCCGGGGGAGCTTCTCTCAGATCGCAGGGGAGGCTGGAGACATTGAGTCCGAGTGGACCATGTTCTCCACCTCCATTGTTGAAGCTGCCACATGGAGCTGTGGTCCCAGGGTCTCCAGTGCCTGTCGTGGCGGCAACCCCCGAACCTGGTGGTCCTATCGAGCGTTGTTGGGACTCCTGAGGCAGCTGACGGGTACCGGCAGGCCAAGCGTGCCATGGCCCGGGCTGTTGTGGAGGCAAAAACTCGGGTCTGGGAGGAGTTCGTGGAGGCCATGGAGGAGGACTATCGGTTGGCCCAGAAGAAATTCTGGCAAACCGTCCGGTGCCTCAGGAGGGGGAAGCAGTACTTCACCAACACTGTTTACAGTGGACGTGGGGAGCTGTTGACCTCAACTGGGGATGTTGTCAGCCGGTGGAAGGAATACTTTGAGAATCTCCTCAACCCCGCCGTCACATCTTCCGCCGAGGAAGCAGAAGCTGGGTTCTTGGAGGTGGACTCATCCATCATCAAAGCTGAAGCCACCGAGGTAGTTGGAAAGCTCCTCGGTGGCAGGGTGTCGGGGGTCGATGAGGTCCGCCCTGAGTACCTAAAGTCTCTGGATGTGCAGGGATTGTCGTGGCTGACACATCTCTGTAACAGGCCTGGCGGTCGGGGACAGTGACTCTGGACTGGCAGACCGGGGTGGTGGTCCCTCTTTTCAAGAAGGGGGACCGGAGCATGTGTTCCAACTACAGGGGGATCACACTCCTCAGCCTCCCCGGGAAAGTCTACTCCAGGGTACTGGAGAGGAGGATCCGGCCGATAGTCGAACCTCGGATCTAGGAGGAACAATGCGGTTTTCATCCTGGCCATGGAACACTGGACCAGCTCTATACCCTCCATCGGTTTGCCCAACCAGTCCACGTGTGCTTTGTGGATTTGGAGAAGGCATTCGATCGTGCCCCTCGTGGCATCCTGTGGGGGGTGCTCCGGGAGTATGGGGTCCGGGGCCCTTTGCTAAGGGTCGTACTCCCTGTATGACCGGAGCATGAGTCTGGTTTGTAGTGCCGGCAATAAGTCAGACCTGTTCCCAGTGCATGTTGGACTCCGGCAGGGCTGCCCTTTGTCACCGGTTCTGTTCATAACTTTTATGGACAGAATTTCTAGGCGCAGCCAGGGGCCAGAGGGGGTCCAATTTGGGGACCACAAGATCTCGTCTCTGCTTTTTGCGGATGATGTGGTCCTGATGGCTTCATCAAACCTGAACCTTCAGCGTGCACTGGGGCAGTTTGCAGCCAAGTGTGAAGTGGCAGGAATGAGAATTAGCACATCCAAATCCGAAGCCATGGTTCTCGACCGGAAAAAGGTGACCTGCCTCCCTGCTTAGACTGCTGCCCTCGCGACCTGACCCCGGATAAGCGGTAGTTAATGGATGGAATGGATGGATTGATTCGTGAGGGTTGTAGGTCTTCCATTCATCCATCCATTTTCTACCGCTTATCCGAGTCCATGTTGCGGGGACATCAGCCTATGCAGAGAGGGTTGTAGGTCTAATGAATGATTGTGTTGATTGGGATGGATTTTAACATCTAATGTATGTTTTTAAAAGTATGTTTTCATACAAAAGTACATTATGTAAGATATGTAAAGACATTTATATTTATTAACTGCTTGATTAATTGCTTTTTTACTTTTAACTTTTTTACTGTAAATGAGCACCTTCCCCGACTGTCCAGCCTGACCTCATCAAAAAAAGACGATACTTGTCGAATTTTGAAGGGCATTAAAACGACTGGTATTTATGTAACTCTTGTGGTTATTTGGTGACACCTTATGGTTGTAGGAGTAAGTGCATGAATAAAAGTGTGATGGCAGCCAGAAGATGGGCCAAACAACAAACTCTGTATGACTTAAAGAAAGGAAGCCAGTGTTTGTGTCGAAACGTAAATGCTGTATTTACTTTTGTACGGTTCATCATGTACATTTCTTATTTTAGCTCTAACCACATCTTTTCCTAATCCTAACCAAGTTGTTTTTGTGTCTAAACTGAACCAAATCGGAGCCATGAAGTTGTCACAGCCAAAATGCAACAGTTTTTTAGGCTATCAGTGATATTTTGTATCTGTAAATTTCATACACATGTTGTTTTGTGATTAGTAATTGAGATTTTCTGTCATGTTTGTAGAAGAACTAAACATATGAAATCTGATCACAAGTTGGAAGCAATTGCATTTACACTTAAAAAATCATAAAAGTGGTTTTCATTTTGAAAATGATCTTTTTGAACAAAAGTAACCACAGAGAATGGGCATGAGCAAAACAATCAATCTTCTTTGTAACGTTAAATGCACTGGGAGATGTACTCAGGTAGGCCATGATTAGTGGGACCCAGTCCTACTTCACTACATGCCCTTCAATCAGGTACACTAGAGCCCCTAACCCTCCTCAGACCTCTTTAAAGGTGACTGATTGAGATACCTTGGGTAAATTTGCCATCTAAAAATGAAATGAAATCCAAACTACAGAGCAGCAACAGCAGACCCGGGACTCTTGCCAGCATAGCTGGCTTTGAAGAGCGACTGCAGCCTCTCAAGAGCAAGCAGCAATTTGACATTTTGGCATTAAAATGAAAATCAACCTTAAAATTGCTTTGCTGCACAGATAGGAGGAAGGGTGAAACAAGTGGGACTTTGATTTCAATACAGCAGTGTAAGGTTTGGTTGAAAATTGGTTCTTAGATGATGAGAATAGTCATCTAAGAACCAGATGGTTGGTGGTGCCTCTGCCAGCAATATGGTGGTTTAGTCAACAGCAAACTAAATGGTTGAAGGAAATGTGAAAAACTTAGAAAACTACGCAGAAACATTGACATAAACAAATGAAACCAAATCCGCCCAACCTCTAGATGTGTTTAATGAGATTATAAAAGGAACGGCTTCACACAGTATGAAAACTGTCCTCCTCAGCTCATTAAATCCTGCAGCCATCTGAATACAGCACAACAGATCTGTTAGGAAATCTGCTACCTCTGATTTGAGAAGTATTACACTCAGTAGTTCCTAGTTTATTGTATTTTCCATGTAAAACCACATTTACTCACACCTTTGCTACACCTCTTCATACAGTACATACATGTGCATTCAGTATATACATACAGATATACATGGGTGTGTGCTGAAACAATGTGGTCAGTGTGATTTTGTCATGATGAGACCAGTGATGTGATTAGCTGTGTCTTTTTATTCACCCCCACAGACTGTCAGACTGTAAAAAGGCTCTGTGACGTCACCCATAGGTGTGTGGACTGCTGTTTTGAAGGCCTGACTTTGGCATTTTGGCTACTGACATCTTTCCACTGAGAACATCAGCTCAACTTGACTTTACTCAGCACAGCCTTTTTTTTTTAGTTTCCATTAAGTGATGGCAGGTGCTATTTTTAGCACCACCTTTTCATGCAAGCTGATGAGATACTAAAAAGTGACATGAAACCATGCAGATCGCAGATTGGTCGATCCAGAATTGTCGCTGCGCCAGTACATATGTGCGTCATCATGTCGCAATGCAGGACATTTTTAAATAGCCAAGCCTTTACAGCGAATACGCTATTTTTCTTTCACTCGTGCAAGTATCCAACGCAATGGTGCACATGTTCCTGAGTGTAGTGCAAGGACCTCAGCTCCGACCGTTCACAGAGAAGGTACTATACCTGCAGTGGAAATGCAATGTGCTGATACCAAAATTGAGCCAAGCTGACTAAAGTTGAGGTGAGTTGAATTGATACCCTCTGTTGAAATGCGCCCTTAGGGCCAAATCCACAAAGAATGGATTGAACCTGCTAATTGCGCTGTGAATTGTGCCACATTTGCACCCGCAATCTGCTGTGTTTTAAGGACCTATCCACACAATTGCTGGTGCAAACATGTCCATAAAGTCTAGCACCTGACTGTAATTTGTCCTTGTTTTGCAGGTGAGAAATTGAGCTGTTTGTAGTGTTTCAAGGTTTTATTTACACTTCAGCACATAGCTTGATCTAAATGAAAACTGCAGAAACAAAAAAAAAATCAGTATCAAATAACACATCTTTAATTAGCAGAGACACGAGAACACAACTCTCCACAATCACAAACCAACTTATATTTTTCTTCTTTTTCCTCTGTAGCATTCCACATCTTTAACACAGTCTGAAATGCTCATCAAAATGGCCTGAATTGTCTGAGTGAAAACTGCACAGTGCTCTACAACTTTCATGTATTTTGATTTTCTAATATTTCACATCTATGACACAATGAAATGGAATGTCTGTCAAAATAACCTACATCTGTTAATGTGACAGGCAGGTCTGAAACACATTCAATTAATGTCTGAATCTTTAAATAATGTTCATGTCCCTGAATGTATCCGGGATTTTGCAGAAACTTAGTTTGGATGTTTTGTTTGGTGTCACAGCTGGCTATGTAATAGTGTCTCCAAACTCCAAAAGAGGCTGTGCACATTTACACACAGCAAAGCAGCAGTAACTTCATTAACACCGATCAGTCAGGATGTGTGTGGATGTATGTGTCGGCTACAGCCCTAGTTAAGATGCACATTTTGCGATATTAAGTTTTAAGTAATTAAGTTGTTTTCGATCCTGTTTACAGTTCAGTCCATCATGTCATATGTTATTTACTTTTATGTGGGATTTGCAAAACTGAAAACTCAGTGCTAGGCTGAAGACAAGGTCCGTGTTAATTGCTCTAATTGATAAAAAAGAAGATCCATGTGAAAGAGATCCAAATTGTCACACTGTCTCTGTTAAGAGTAAGTCCTCTTGTAACAGAATTTTCAGCTACTTAGGAGACTGACAGGTCAAATTACAATATGGCAGGCCACCACAGCCTATTTAATTAAAGGGAAACACTGTGAAGTGACAGTGACAACTATCATTGCTAGTTACGCTATCCTCCAATCAGTATCCTATACTGAATTAGCAGATGTAACTAAATTATGCTAAGTGGGCGTGTACTTTAATTAACAGCAAATTTCATGAAACATTTGCTTGACACTTTGAATTTATTGGTGTGATTTATTAACCACAATTACAGTTGAACTGTCTGTCAGGAAAAAATAAGTTATATTCAGTAAACAGAAGCTCTGAAACTCTGACACAGCAGGTTGAGTGAGCTGTCAATCAAAACCCACACAGCAGACACAGATGACACCCACCTGTCTCTCAAAACAGCCACACCCTTATTTATGAATTTAAAACAATTAAAACAGGTGAGTTGCATAAAAACCAGTCAGGATGTGACTGACATCAGTGTCATGTGTTGTGCAGCTTTTACACTCAGATTCTAGGTTTGTAAAGTAAAAAACTTTGTAAAAAAGCAGCCTGATCTGCATCAGCGTCACCAGGACAGTTTTTTTTAAGTAGCTCAAAGTTTGAGATCAGCAGCAGACCTACCTAACCCCCAAATGTCTGATCGAAGATTTCAGCCTTGATATAATTAAATATTAATTCAATATCATTCAAGCCCCAAAATTTCCAAAAATAGAAGAAAAAGACAGAGACAGTGAGTTTGCACACAGCTTCCTGCAGTTGTTAATTGAGCCATTCTAACCGCATTTTTCATTGGTCTTTTGTGAATTGCAAGTAGATGGTTTTTGCAACAAGGCTCATTTGCATAGAAAGGGGCCCATTTTGCACAGAATATATGAGTATTCCCTAATTTTCATCCATGCAAATAACACAGGTGCACCGTAACATTATTTTCTTGGCAGTGCAGTTTGCGGTGAACTTCTCATCTATTTTGTAAATTACATACTATATTTTTGTCCAGTTTGCACTGGTTTGAGGGGAGCAAAAGCCACACAATCCTTTTTTGGATCTGGCCCTTATTTCTTTGCAAACATAAGTGCCCATAGTTGGAGAAGAGGGTGGAGCTGGAGAAGTGCAATGGGTGAAACTCAGCAAGCTAATGCTAAGTTACTGAAGAGTAAATAGTACGAAGTAATATAAGCAGTGATGCAGAAAAAGAGTTCGGTTCCTGTGCTTGGCCTCGCTGCAGCATGACCGTGACCATAACAGAGGAGCATTCTCATTCCAATGTTAAACTCTGCAGACTCCATTATCACATCCATCAACATCACTTGGATTCCTTTCAAGATGATTTCACTCTCATAAAAAAGTCACATCTCCAAAATGATTGATAACAAAATTGAAACACATCATGGTACATTTTCAAGGACTGCAAGTAATTTAAGTCCAAGCCTGAGACAACGATAACACTCCCACAAGCCTTTGCAGATGTTAGATGATGAATTGTGGGTGAGCTTTTCTGCCTCCGAAGGATAAGTGACATTTTTCAAAATTATGCTCACCATGGAATGGATTGTAATACACCTCTTACGGAAGCTGGGCAACTCTGATTTTTGGAAGCACAGGGGAAAGATGAGATAAGGAGATCTGTTTAAATTGTCTGTCTGAGGTTGAAAAGCTCACTGCTGATTTTTAATTTATCCGCCGCCCAGTTTTGTTACTGAAAGAATTTCCGTTGATGACTTTGGACCGAGCCCGCTGAAGTGAGAAGGTAATAAAGACTGACTAACTAAGGGCATTCATTCTCTTGTTCTTCAGACAGATGAGATGGACAGACTGATAACTGCTTCTCACATTAAATGGGGCACGCTCACAGAGACAGAAATGGACACGTATGTTTTGCTTACCAGAAGATTAAATCTCTTAACATTCACTAGGTCATAGACAAGCTCACTTGGAACTGTGGTGAAGGTAGAAAAAGTAGAATGTGATGTTACATGATATCGCGTAATGGAAAAGCAAAAAAGGCTGTGCCAAGTCATGGCGAGTTGAGCTGATACCAGTCAGTGGAAAAGTGACGTAATGCATGGATTTTGGCTTCACACGTCTTCTGTTATAACCCTAATGCTAAGGTTAGGGTGAAGTTCCAAGTGTGTAAATGTCTGTTTACCCTAAGACACGCTAACACCTAACACGCTGAAAAAATTGGAGAATTCAGCCACAGCTCCATTCATTTGCTGTCACAAAGTTATTGGGGTTGATTCAAAAGTTATCGGACCATTTGACAGGCAGACATTAGTTACCTCCATTTCTAAACTAATGACTGTCTTGGTTGCTTACTTCCACAATAATAGTCTTTAGTCTAAGTTTTTTTTCTGACAAAATCCTTATGCTCACTCCCAAGTTCTTCATTGTCTCTTGTGATCAGTAGCAACAGTGTACAACACTAGCTAGCTACTGTTAGCTTAGACACTGAGTTTACTTATGATTACATTTGCTGTTGATTATTTCAGACAGCAGATAGTCGTTTCCTGTTGTATAGCATTGCATTTTTCGGATGTGGTCAGGGTACATGTCTATAAAGGTGTGTCCATCTGTTGGTTGGTCCATTACATTTAAAATGCAATCTCTCACAAATGGAATGTTGCAAAATTTGGCACTTTCACTGGGACACGAGGATGAACTGAAAATGTCGTGACCTTATGTCATTCCTTTGTTATAAGTGTGATATCTCAGGAACGTTTCCTAATTTGGCACAAACATTCAAATAGACTCAAGAATGAACTCATTACATTTTGGCGACCAAGGGTCAAAGGTCAAAGTCATTGTGACCTCTCGAAACACATTTTTGGCTATAACAGAGTAATTGAGAGACAGATTCTGATGCAAAGACAGTGGATGCATCTGATTGAACTTATGGTTCTTGTTTATTGATATTTTTTACATCAACATATTGAGGGAAATTAGAAGTTTGTTTTTGTTTCTGTTTTCTAGTGATTTTACTTCTTGTTTTATGAAATAGAAACATTTTTTTACCATGTAAAAGAAAAACATCCTGCATTTCAATTGAGATTTTTATATTTTAAAATTAAGATAAAAAATAACTTAATGCCCATTTCTGAAAAGAACATGACCATGACATACCCAGAATCAGTGCACTGGAATAGTACAAAAGCACCTTTTAAAAGAAACTCATTACAAATGTTTATATACAAGACCTTATTCTTTAGTTTATTACCCACAGCTGATGACAGTGGGTGAAGCTTGCAGCATATATTGCTGAACACAAGACTCGTTTCTCTTTCAATGATCAGACACAACACCTGCATCAGATGTTGTACATCAGATACCAGGGAGAGGAAGGAAGTCTAAAATTCACAAGAATAATGAATAAGTCTTTAATTGCCTTATCTGATGTAGTGAGCATTTCAAAAGACAAAAATAAACCAGTGCGTGAGGAGAGCAGGATGGGAAGTCTTCATGCTGGTTTCCGACCTGGAAGCCAGTTATGGAACTGAGTCAGGCTGGGTCCAAATGATACTCTGTGTAAATATGTCAACCTGACCTTGAGATGATGCAATCAAATTAAAATCATTGGTAATAGAGGGAGCTGTTATCACAGAGATTACAGAGAAATGGTAGAGCAAGAAGGACAACGAGAGAAACCACAAAGACAGAATAGATTGAAGGAGAACAATAACAGGCAGAAAGGAAATGGGTGGGATAGATGCCATGTCTGTTTCTGTCAAATGCTTCAATGTGTCTGATTGTAAAAGAAAGACCGACTGACAACACATAGAGGGAAAAATGATGGGACAAAGAAAAGGGCAGGCACAGTAGGCCGGAGATAGAGAGAGAAGTGAAAGCGAATTCAATAAAGCCGAACAATAGACCGCAGTGACTAACAATATTCAAAGAGAGTCAGGCGTCTCCATCTTTAGCGGGGCCAGAGTGACTCACTTATCTTTGTGTTATTTCAAAGCAATAAAGTAAGTTGAATGAGTCAGAATGGCAGTACACTGTGTGATCTCAGACCCATCCTGAACATATGGTAAGGAGAAGCTACATTATTAATCTGAGGCATGTCTATGAAGTGTCAATGTGTTTTGATACATGTCATTTCTGAAACACCACTTTCTGGCGGCTGCTCTTATAGTGTGAGTGTGACATGTTAAGTAACAATTCACACAATCAAGTGATACGTTGCTACTGCTGCCATTGGGTGTTTCTCAAAGTCAAGGATGGATCCTTCCAAGGATTCGTTTGCCTAAAGCTACATCATCAGGTTTCACCAGAGGACTGTTCCAATGTCCAAAAAACCATGTGATAAAACCATCACTAGTTCAACATGCATTTAAATATTATTAGGCAATCTTATTAGGTAAGATGAGGCAGGTTTATTTACATTATATAGTGAAATTCAATGTGCTCATACATAAACAAAACATCCAGAGGAAAATAAAATAAAAAGATGGACATATTGAGAAAAGAAAGCAAAGAATACATAAAATCATAATAAAAGAGAGTAATATAATTAAAGAATCATGAAAGAAACTAATTAAAAGTAGGTGCAGTACTCTAGAATCAAATAACAGTAAGTCATACAGTGCAATAAGAATTAAGAGTTAAATCATAGGCATATTAACAGAGAAATATTTACATTTGAGGTGAAGCTTGGTTTGTTCCATGTTGCAGCACAACAGGTAAATACTGTTCCATCTTTATTATTGCCCTTGTGTGTTTGTTATTTTTCTACTTAATACTAGTCATGTGCATCAATGTGATACTGAACCACTGAACATTGTCACGATTGGTTGTTATGTTGTTGGCAACATGAGGGACAGACTGCTATCTATCTATCTATCTATTGGCCTACTTGTCCTATAGTTCATGTCATTAGTTATTGAAGTTGTTTTAACAGTATTTACTCATTTCTGTGTGAACATATTCACTTCCTGGTCACAGGACATCGGCCAAACGAATGTGTGGCTGTTATTCAAAGTCATGGATGGATCCTTCCAAGGGTTATTCATTTACAGAAAGCTGCATCATCAGAGTTCACCAGAGGACTGTTCCAATGTCCAGGATACTTCTAACGACTGACTCCTTCTTTTGGAGAATTTTCAAGGATGCTTCGATGGATCCTTGGCACTGTTTAAATACCCACAATCCTCTTTTAAGAGTCTTTTAAGAATGCCGCCAAATGAAAAAGAGCCGACCACAAGCACAAATAAAACCTCAACAAAGAAGAATAAAGAGCCGGTTGCTTCACCAGTGTCAACTGCATTTAAAAAGAATTGTTAGGCGATCCTATTAGGTGAGGTGAAGCAAGTTTATTTAACACATTTCATACACAAAGGCAATTCACTGTGCTTATAGATAAATAATTGGAACATCCAGAAAATACAACCATACGAGATAGCAATATTGACAAAAGAAAGCAGAGAATACTTAAAATCATAATAACAGAAACAAATATAATTATAAAGAATCGTAAAGTCGGCTACAGCCCTAGTTAAGATGCACATTTTGCGATATTAAGTTTTAAGTAATTAAGTTGTTTTCGATCCTGTTTACAGTTCAGTCCATCATGTCATATGTTATTTACTTTTATGTGGGATTTGCAAAACTGAAAACTCAGTGCTAGGCTGAAGACAAGGTCCGTGTTAATTGCTCTAATTGATAAAAAAGAAGATCCATGTGAAAGAGATCCAAATTGTCACACTGTCTCTGTTAAGAGTAAGTCCTCTTGTAACAGAATTTTCAGCTACTTAGGAGACTGACAGGTCAAATTACAATATGGCAGGCCACCACAGCCTATTTAATTAAAGGGAAACACTGTGAAGTGACAGTGACAACTATCATTGCTAGTTACGCTATCCTCCAATCAGTATCCTATACTGAATTAGCAGATGTAACTAAATTATGCTAAGTGGGCGTGTACTTTAATTAACAGCAAATTTCATGAAACATTTGCTTGACACTTTGAATTTATTGGTGTGATTTATTAACCACAATTACAGTTGAACTGTCTGTCAGGAAAAAATAAGTTATATTCAGTAAACAGAAGCTCTGAAACTCTGACACAGCAGGTTGAGTGAGCTGTCAATCAAAACCCACACAGCAGACACAGATGACACCCACCTGTCTCTCAAAACAGCCACACCCTTATTTATGAATTTAAAACAATTAAAACAGGTGAGTTGCATAAAAACCAGGCTGTAAACATGTTTAGTTCTCCTGTAACATTGGACATTTTAACATGGGGGCATCTATTGGGGATTGACTCACTTTTGGAGCCAGCCTCAAGTGGACATTCAAGGAACTGCAGTTTTTGGGACTTCTGCATGGGCTTCATTTTTCAGTTGAGTTTGCTGCTTGATTCCATCCTACCATTATGCTAATGCTTGCTAATTCACACAAGTCACAAGCACATCTGAAAGTAATGGGATTATTATTAGTTTTGAAGATTTGTCCTTTTTCAACTGATGATTGTACTAGTAATTCATGTTGTACAAATCATTAAACTAATGCTATGTTCAGACCTAACACAAAGCCAACTTTCACCAAGATGGAGTGCGTCACTTTTCTTTTTATACAGCAGTGAGCATGAAGGAAATTATTCAGGTTTATTTAAATAAATGTTTTTTAAAAGCACACTGAGTGATTCAATGTACTTAGCCTTGAGCCACACAGCATGCAGGGTGAAGGCTAATAATAAACTCCAACCTGGTTTGTTATTATAACTTCTATTTGAATGAGTCATTGCAAATAACTTAAGAGCAAATGGCAAATGACATGCCTATAAATAAGGTGCTATTATATAAATATGAGATATTAATATTAATATAAAGCTGTGATGAGTTGAAAGTGATTCACTGCTTTTGCTCTTGTTACTTTTGAAGCATACTTAAAGCAAATTGATTTTGCAATTCTTTCAAAATAGATCATCCAACCTGAGATGACTGACTTATCTAAAGAAACACAAGTCCCTGCTATATGCGTCAGGTGAACAGGTTTATTTGGATATTTGTAAATGTAAAACACAATAAACATGTTTTCTTCAACCTAAGATATTGTAATGTTCTTCTGCAGTGAGCTGAGCTTCTGGTGTGACTTTACCTGAATTCAGCTGAGATCATTTTTGCAAACATCCTAGGGCTAAAATGGCCTCCTGCTCAGCAGAGTGAACTGAGTGAACAAATCATGCAACACCCCCTTGGACTCTCTTTGCTGTGTTCATCTATGTTTATCTATGGTCATGCTATGGTTTTGTGATGGGTTGTACAATGTATGTATTTTTTATCCACTCTTTTCATGGAACCCTATCCCTAAGCTAGGGTTAGGGGGTTAGGGTTAAAGTTAGACTTACACTGATCAGCCATAACATTGTGACCACTGACAGGTGAAGTGGTAATAACTGAACAAGTGAACATTTAGTGCTTTAACTTGATGTGTTGGAAGCAGCAAAATAGGCAGCGCTAAGTTACTGTATTTAATATAAAATATCGTATGCATTGGAAACTGCTTATAGTGATCATGATTATTGTGATAGTGAATCAAAAATCCTGGGACAGAGTCATTCTTATACAGTGATCAAGTAGTCCACTTATAGTGTTCATTTTTCTTCATTTTTTTTTCATTTTTCTTTTCATATGTGAAGTCAGTGCTGCCTGGACTTAAAAATAATTTTCTCTTCATGAAAAACAGAAATCAAATGCTCACCTGTAATTAAAGCTGTGCTCGTGTCTTGTTAAGTGGATCAATAATATGCGGTCACGTGAAGCCTCCTGATGAGGGTAAAGGAGTCGTCCATGAGCCTGACAGGACAGAGTTGGAGTTTTCACAGGGTTTTTGTATTTAACATACTGCACTGGGAAGCTGCTGGAGGAAACAGTCTAAGCTAATGTTAATGCTAAGCTAATTTGCATCATATCCATTGAACCATAACTACGAGCTGCTACGAAGGAAAACCCCTGTGACACAAATTCTGATAACAGATAACAGGTGTTTCACACAGTTACAGCAACATACATATGTAATATAACAAGTAGAGAATAGCATATCTATCTACATGTGTCTGTATTTACCAACAGCTTAAGGTGTATGAACCCCATTATCAACATAAAACTGAGTGTTAGACCTACAGACAGCTGACAAATGAAAGGTCCGATTAGTGATTAGTGATCAATTTGACCTGGACAGACGTGATCACTATAAGTGGTTTCCATTGTATTTCTGTTTAATAAAAAGGATAATAGTTAAGGAATCCATGCTTGTGAGTCACACTCATAATCTCATTGTAAACTGAGTTGACTGCATATAAAAACTAAATCAAGTGAGTGAGTGTGTTGGAGAAGCAAAGCCATGACACTGAGAGTGACAAGGCCTGTGTCAGCAGAGATAGAGTGGGAATAGAATGGTAAAGAGATGTCCTGCTCTGCTTGTAAACTTAAAGCAGCAAGTTGTCCCCTGCTGCAATATTTTATTATGGGCCAACCTGCTCTTCTTGCTGACTGCTGGTGGAGCTCTGGATTTCCAAAATGCATTTGGGTCAGCATTGGAATTTTTTTTTCTTGTCCACTCTAACACTGTACTGCAGCACTGATATTTAGCTCTGCTCATAGAGCTAACTTAGCCATGCACCAAGAGGGAGCTACACTAACTTGCTTTCCATCAACAGAGAGCTATGTTTTTATGAGGAGGAATGATACACTCCTTGCAGAGTTAAAGAGTTACTTTGGCTGTTTTTCTCCAGCTGCTGTTCTTTTCCACAGCGCTCAGAGCATCACCTCATGTATAAATATAACATGCAGGACAACACGGTGATCATCATGAACCCTGCAGCCTACTTTACTCATGATGTTACAATGTTTCTACTCTAATAGAAAAAAGGTAAATACAACACAGCAACTACACTATAAACATAATGGGATAGATCGACTGTGTTACTGTGTGACAAAACATGCAGATGATTTCAGCTAATGTTCATAAAGTTTGCTACTACAACCTGACATCTTCCATGACACGCCCCCTGGGACCGTCCCCATGAGTTCCAATAATGAGACTGTGTTAAAACCAGGTGTGGAATTAGCTCCACCCACAGAGTGCTTTAACACTGCAGGTTGTTAAAACAACACCCAAATCAACACCATCAATTCAATACAGGAAAATGAACACTGCTAATTTTGCTGTGCATTTCAAATTGTTACTCTCATTCTCTGAGCATCGCGAAAGTCTGTTATTTTTTTGAACACAAGATCATTCCACTTCTGATCAGTTCAGTTCAAAACACAGATCCAAAACAGCTTACTGCCAGATGATTTAGAATGAAACTTCAGAGCACAATAAGGTCTTTAATGTTCCACATTCCACTTGCAATGTCTAAGATGTTCCTGCAGATAGTTTGTTTTTTAGCACTTGTGTCTTTGTTGAGAGCTTGTTGCCATCTAGTTCCATCACAAGTTTTTGCTGAACCTCAGATGTGTTCTTGAGGTTTGTTGAGTAGCTCAAGTCCAGTGAGTACATGAGGCCAATCTGTCGTTCACGACACGTTGATGAAGTCAGCTTGTGAGCATGCACAATGTCTGGCCTATGGAAATGCATCTAGAACAAACTTAGTGTGTACAATTTAGTCTCCAGTTTAAGCTAAACCTGCTAGAGTGGACTGTTTTTAAAAGCTAACACAGACATGTTAATTAAATTTGGTATAGGTGCATTAATTTAATGCAACAACTCACAAAGTTCACTTTTGTGACTGTATGATTGGCCAGAAAAACGTCACGTGAGAATCCTGATTGTGTTGGGAAATGAATTAAAATGAAATCTCCTAGACTGATTAGAACTACTAATAGTGAGTGTCACAGAGTGATCAAATTATTGTACTTTTGGTATTAGTGATCATACAGAAGGCTAAATTATTGTACAGATATGATTATTGTCCTTATCTGTCCCTATCTGGCAACACTGCTTCATCTGGTCTTCACCAGAACTCAAAAAATAAGAGGCATGTGTGCATTAAATTAACAGTTTTGGCTCTTAAGGTCTTTACACATCAAGACTGAATAAATCATAAGAAAAATGAAGAACAGTTTATATATACACAACTCCAAACAAGAAATATTTGAAACACTATGGAAAATGGGAACAAGGTGGATGATTTTGTTAAATGGTGTGATTACGCTTTTCTTCAGCTTTAGAAGGAGTTCACCTTGCTCACGATCACAGACATATCTAAAAGGAAGTCACATTGAACTTGTTGATCAGTAGAAGTATCTGGGTACAATCATCGATAATAAGATGAAATTTGACAAACTCTGAAGCTGTCTGCAGGAAGGGACAGCAACGATTGTACTTCTTGAGGAAGTTGCACTCTTTTAATGTGGACAAGAAACTTATGTCCCTGTTTTATCAGTCAGTATATCTGATATCTGATATATATAAATATCAACTTAATAATTGATATTTTTGAGAAACAGGTCCTTCAGAAACTCAAGTGTATACTAGACTGGGGAAGACACCCTCTTCTCCATTACTTTGAGTTCCTTTGATGGGTCAGGATTAACCATCATTCATCTAGACCTGATAGAACCACATGGGTCAGGATTAACCATCATTCATCTAGACCTGATAGAACCACATGGGTCAGGATTAACCATCATTCATCTAGAC
>JAPQRN010000026.1:1443614-1459055 GCA_037367275.1 Coranthus polyacanthus
TAACAACTCCTTCTGCTCCCCTTGAAATAAAAATGGCAGTTTTTACCTTCTCTGTTTTCACTCAGCATGATATGGTTCCACTGACATTCCCTAAATCTAACTCTGAAACCTGAACCCTAATTTTAAAACAATGTTAACCTCAACCTTAAAGTTTTATGATGTATATTATGTAGACCTGCATTTTGTTCCCCTTAAGGGAGTTGAGTCCCCACAAGTGATGTTAATGTGAGTAACATACTGCCACACACTGTAGGTTCTGTACATAGATATAAATGATGTCTGCATTAAGAATGTGTTGACCATAGACTTACATACAGATGGACATCATAACGCTGTTTCCTCCCACTGTGTAAAAATTTAGTAAAAATCCTGCGGTCGTGTGAGCTGCCATGTTGTTTGTGTGACGCAATGGGGAGCGTGGGTACGTCACGTCCACCTGGTCCCCTAATGTAGTGTGGACTGATAAGGAGACTGAATTATTCCTTGGTGTGAAAAAAACCAAAACATTAATAGCATTTTTAATGTTTTTAAAAACATTACGAAATGCTTAATGCTTAATGCAGAATGCTCTACTTTTTGTACTCTGTTTATTAGATCTATGTGTAACGTAGCCTACAGCGCCACCTTCTGACCGCACCACGCAGCCTTGTTTATTCACTACAAACCAGTTTATGAAAACAACTGGAATTCTCATTTTCTTTTTTGCAACTTTTCAAAAGCTTGCTTAAAATTAGCTGGACATTTTATGGAAACATGGCTACTGTGAGATGGTCATCCTACATTTTTGTCTTTGTTCGCAAGACAGGGACAACAGGCCATTTTAGATCTCCCTCACTGTGTGACGTGGGGCCACATTTTTTAACCACAACCAAAGATATTGGTTCATTTTCTCATCTTTGTGTATACCAGGCATAAGAGTCAGTAGTGGTGATAGGGTCTCTGTGTATCTGTATGCTGTTTTTGGATTTGGCATGCACTGAAGCCATAACGAGTTCTTGGGCTTTGGTTGTATTGAGGAAGGTCATGGTTTATGCAACATATTGCAGCTTGAAACACCTCAGTGTTAATATTGGAACTGAGGGCTACAATGTCACCTGTGTATTTTATACATTTTGAGTTGTCCTTGGATGTGAAGTGGGTTGTGGGTAGAGTGAGAAGAGCCGGAGAAGCAGAACATAACCCTGAGGGTTGGAGGGTGTGAGATGTGGTTTATTATCCTGGAGGAGACCACTCCCATCAGGTTATTAGTTTTTAGTTCATAATAATATTTTGCAGCACTTATGGTTTTTGGACTGAATGGATTTTACAGCTGTCAGAATAGCCTAGGATTTCTACAGTTTCTATGACCATTCTAAAGAGTCTGTATACATGGTAACATTTCACAATAATTTGTAATTGGGACAGTAACTCTGCTACTATTTCACTATTTTGGTTTGGGTAGTGTAAGTTATCATGAATTACCATTATAATTTAGAATTATATCATGTATAGTTCTTATATCTGAATGCTTGAGGTGTGTGTGGTGACTGGTGTTGCTGTACCTCTCTCTGTAACTCTCTCAGGTCAGTGTGTTCCCTCTGCTGCCACTGAGACCCATTTTGAAGTGTGATTCTCTTGGCTTGAGCAGAGCAGAATTATTTTTAACTGTAATCACTGAGCTCTTTGCTCTGTCTGGAACACAGCAGCCCTCTGCTGTGGAGATAATGAGAACATGAAGGTGCTTTCAAAAGGCTACATGTTCCATCTTTAGATGTCAAAATGTCACTGTCAACCCACTGATGTAATCACTGTGAATAAAGAGGAGCATGGGGGTTATACTGGTGATATTATTAGTGCTATTATTTGTCTATATTAAGAACCATTATTTAGCAGCCGTGCTGCTTCAGATTAAACCTGCAATCTGTTGTAGAACCTGACTGAAAAACTGTAATGAAACATAAACTTTGGAGTGAAATTAATAGGGATGATGATTCACCAATATGAATCAGAGACTGATCGGAGAAGGCACTGTGTGTAACATTTCTGCTTGTGTTTGTAAACAGAACTGTTCAAACTCCTTTTCTCCACTGTGTAGTGAGACAAAAAGCCCTGAAATAGAAAAATAAAACATTATTTTCTGATTCTGTCACAGTGTGGTTATATTCTAACAAATGAACACACCCACACCTTCGCAAAACTCTACGGAGAGCAGAAAGAGAGAGCCACTTTGTTTTTATTCCACCCACACAACTTCCGCAATGCTCTGATTGGCTGGACATACAAACTCACTGCGCAAAGGCAATGTCCAGGAACGTCCCGGACACAACAAAATAAGAGGTAAATAGAAAATACAGGCAGAGGACAGGGACTCAGCAGGTAAATACACCACCACACACTGACAGAGGGTCACAAGTGATGACTGAGAAGGATTATTATTGTAAGAATCTATACAGCATTTTTAAAGAAAATGTTACATACTTTGCCTTTAACGATACAACTACATGGATACACAAACCCCTGAATCGATCTAAATGTTCCATGAAGCGCTGAAATACTTCCTCACAGTGTAACTGCTCACTGATTAGTCTTGTGTCAACTCACTTTGACCTTCTCTGAGAGTAATGAGAGTAACGTTAGCATAACATAGGTAAAACAACATGTCCGACAACACCAATGTGGTGTACAGTGCACCATCAAATCTAAACAGGGATTAAGTGCAGTGGCAGTACAACAAATAGCACAACAAATCTTAACATGTATGGTGAAAGTTGACGGCAGCGATGATGCTACACCAGCATAAGAAAGAACACACAAGACAAAAACGTGCGCATAAAGGTGTAACCAGTGTGGACTTATGCATTGTGTAGTGTGGATTAAATCAACCAGGACACAGCAATCTACTTGAAGATGGACTTGTTATGTTTATTGAAACAAGTATTTCAATAAACATAACCTTATGTAGGCCCAGCTCTTCTCCAAACATACGAAACACAAGACTGGTTAGATGAACAAAACTAAATGACAATATTACAGTAACTTACAATTACACAGGTGAAGCTAAAGAAATTAATTTGACATGAAAGGTGATAATAAAAAAAAATATATATAAACATCAACAAATAAAAGGATGTTAATGGATGATGATGAAAACTCAGCCACAACTTGGCGACATCACAACATCTACAGCCTGTTTTATTGCAAAGGGCTTACAACCTTACAGTGGAGCTGTGAGTGTATGCTTTCATGACATGGTAAATACTTTACAGTCCAGGTACAAGATGCCAAATAGACTTCTGCTAGAGTTGTACATCACAGTGAAAAACAAAGTTAAACAAGAGTTGACAAATGCAGAGTGAGTGTAAACCTCATCCGATGCCTGGACGTCTTGGGCAAACAATTCCTTCATGACAATCAGTGACTCCATCTCTACAACTGGGAGTTAAAGGCCATATCTTACACACAGTGTGAATCACACACCAGGAATGCCATAAACAGTAGTAGTAAGTATTTGGGATTCCCTGTTCTTTTATAAAATACATATCTATTTGAAGGTAACAGGTGACAACAAGCTGTAACTACAGTAAAACAATGACTAACACTGTCCAGGCAATGATATCATGTGGTTCACACATATTTACTTGCGCAGCCAATCAATGTCATTAACGGTGCTTTATGCGTATGTGCTGCTGTCTTGCAGGTTAGTATATAGCTAATGGTGTGGCGGAGTTAAGAGAGGTAAATGCTGCTAACCTGTGGAGCATCACTGTTCTTTCTGTCATCAAGCAGAGGAGACTATTACTCATCTTTTTTGGCATTGTTCATATACTCATAGATTTTGGCAGGATATTAATCTTCACTTAAATGAGAAATTGGAAAATCCTCTCAAGATCCAACCTGAACATGTGTTGTTTGACTTTTTTAATGATATTCTATCAGATATGTTATTAATCTTACCAGCTAAATTCCATAAACATTCCAGCAAATTCTCCAACCAAAAACCAAACATTTTAGTCTTTTTAACTTATCTACTCTCATACATAAAATTTTGCACTAATCCTAAAGCTGTAAAAGGCAGAGAACTTTGTGGTGTCTTAAATGCATAATGTGTGTCTTTGTTCCTTTTAGCCTTTCTTGTATTTAATTTATCATTATTTATATAAGTATAGTTATTTTTATAGCTGCTTACCCAGAGCATAAATTTGTAGGTTCCTTTATAACTTTGTATTGTATTGTGTGTGGTGTGTGGCACATCCACTCACCAAGCCAAAGTAAAAAAGAAATGCGGTTCTTTTAAGATGGAATGGTTGTCGGAGTATGTGCAAACAGAAGAACGCTGACGACATACAACATACTACACAGCTCATGAAAAACAAGACTTTTGTCTGCTTCATTGTAAGTGGGCCAAATCACTTATATTAAAAGTAATTAATGGAAATTACTGCTGTAATTTGATTCTTTTAATAAGCCATGTAATTTATGATCTCAGGTTTTGGACAGGGGTGATACTGGTGTGGCCACAGTGTGCACGTCTGATGATGCTCACAGTGGTCCAAGGAATTCTCAGGGAGTTTGTGTTTATACTCAGACACATTAAATATTAGGGGCAACATTGCATTCTGCTGCTTGGTCGTGAGCCGTTGGTGTCTTTTTTCTAAACCCAGGGTACCACTACAGCATAAGTTTTTGACATGCAGTAGTGTAAGCGTTGAAAAATGACACTTACCCCACATGTCAAGAAATGGGTACCCTGTGTCTCAGTATGTGACAATTTGAGAGTGAGAATGTGTTTGTAGATGAGCAAATCCCAGGTTCTGTGAGGTAAAATGACTCTTTTTGTCAAGGGAGTCTGGTGGCACTGAATGGAGCGTCTGGATTTCAGATCCTTGTTGGAAAGGTCTGTCTGACATACAAGATAAAAGTATATATTGTACACTTGAACTGATATTGTGCAACTCTGCGCTTCAGCAGTTTGTTAGTGAACACCAACGCAACTAAAAATGCTGACCCCCTCTCTCGATAGTACAGACTTTTTAATCTTAATCTTACAAATTGTTTCACAACTGCATGAGTCACATTTTAATGGACTTCCTGCTGTGACTTAAGAACAATATAATCACAATATATGATATAATACACAATATTTGACACCTTCTGTTTACTGTAGCTGGATGTTTTGAGCAGTCATCACTGAATGGTTCGTCGGCCTCCTCAGCTCTCTGCTCTGGGAGGAACTTGCAGTCAGTCCTCTCCTCTGTAAATAATGAGAAAATGAAGACAGCGCTGAAAGTAGAGAGGTCCCCTGTGAGCAGCAAAGCTGCTGCAAAATCACTCTCCATTCAATTAATTTAAGAACTGTGAACAACTGCAGTGGAGAATAAGTACAAGGAGTCCTGTAGTTTAACAGGATTGTACCTGGAAGGTGATTCTCTGTCCCAACATATTTTAAGTAAAAATATTTCAATGTATGATTTAGTGTAGTGTGTGAAGTCCAATAGTTTGCCAGTATAACATCATACTGAATTAATCTGACATCCTCTCTACAATCTAAAAATAAAAAAGTGCTTAAAGTGCAAATAACCCCCCCAACATTCTATGTTTTAAATCTTTATTTAGTCTGTCCTTTACAGGTTGAAACCCTGTTATTACAACTGAATAGAATAGAATTTTCCTATTGCTTGATCGGGTCAGTGTCAGCTTCATCCTCCTCCGGCTCTTTGCTAACAAGCTTTTGGAAAAGGTCTGTGCCGATAGTGTGCATGTTTTCATACCTCTGCTATCCTTTTCCCCTGTAGCATTTCACTTTACTGCTCCACTGCTTTTTATCTGTTGCATATTTGGTTAGTTTGCAGCGAACTTTAAATGTATGCTGCATTCTGTCTATTTTACTTTATTTCTTGTAGACGGACTTACCTTATTATCAGTGTTTTTTATCCTTGTGTACGTAACTTAGGTTGATATAGTGACATTATTACTGTTAACCAGAGCAGTGTGGATATTACTGTATGTTAGGTCAGTGGCAGCTGGTGCTAAACAAGACGGCAGGGGAAGCAAGAGAATATGAACATAGCAGAGCCTTTGAATGTGTCAGTCAGCTGATGTCGTGTGTGTTGATATGTCATAACGTTTTGATATTAATGTGTGACTGAACTCTGCCTGAATTTTAGAGTTTTTTTTGTGAAAAAAGGAAAGGTTCATGCAACTCACAAGACTCAACCCCCAATCTCCCAAGTAAACAACCCCAGGACCTATCCACTCAGCCACAGATCAGCTGCTTCAATAGGGCTCTTCATTACCTATGTAGCCCAATAGCCAAGTGTTGTACAGTCTACAGTCCTTGTGTAAAACACAGAGGTGGAGGAGACTAAACAAAGGTGTAACAGGCTGAACAGGACTGAACTTTGTTACTTGTGACATTTGGAGCAGGTTAATCATCTGCTTTACATTCATTCTGGAGTCATGAACGTGTCTGTTATTCCCTTGAGGCAACTTGGCAACCCAGTGAAAATGATCCAATTACATAAGGACAAGGAATTAAAAACAATTCTGAATGGCTATGGGGCACAGATATGGGTGCCCAAAGGTGATTCTTTGATCCTCCAATGATTCTTTAACTTTTATTTTCCAACAGCTGTCGGGGGTGTAATTACACCAATGATATTCTGACTAAAGACGCAAGATTCCAATCTCTGGTCTAGACATGTTGTGGACTGTTTACATGCACATCACTGTCCTGGTTATTGTGGGGTTTTTTAAGTATGTGTTTGTGCATGTAAACATGATATCCCGATTTCAGTAACCTGGATAAGACCTTATCCTGGTTTTGACAAACGGATACTCCGAAAGTAACCAAAATACTGTTACATGCATACATCTTATCCCAGTTTCTGTCAGTTGCAGATTCCTGCACAGTCACTAAATGACATAATGGAAATACAAACATGGCAGCAGCAACGGGTTTTGTCTTTCGGTAATGAAAAAGTTACCGAGCACCTTGGGGTAATTTAAAAAACAACTTAAAACTCATCTTTTCAAGAAAGTCTTCAATGACTGACCCCTCTTGCCTCACAAATCTAAAATGCCATAACCTCTCAACTCTGTACTTGATGTTGATTGTTATTATGCACTTTTTTGTATTTGTCATGTAAAGCACTATATAATCTTATCTATTTATTATTATTATTATTACTTGGCAGATTAGATGGGAAAAAGCATCAGAAAGCTGAACGTATTAAGTCCGTAGTAAAACAGCCTACTGGACATCAGTTTAACAAAATGAACAGTGCAACAAGTCAGGTCACAGTGGAAAACAGTAAAGAAACATTACTACGTGGATTAACATTAAAACCAGTTTCTGAACTCCGTCATGATGACCATCTGCCATCAGTCACCTCCTTTTCCTACGTGGTGACAGTGAAAGAATAAAACCTGGAGGACATGTTTACCCGTGTCTCTCATCTCCCATCGCTGGCAGTAGATGAATACTGGTAAGACAAATCCACAATGCAATGTTGGCATTCAATAGTGCTAAATCTGCTATAAATCAAAGTGGTCTCATTTTCTATAATGACACTAGCTTTAAAGGTAGACAGCGAATACTGAAATGTCAGATTAAATGACCACGTTATACACATAAACATCACAGGTGCAAACAGCAGCAGTAACAAGTAACCGGGATACTAGTGTTTATCATGTATACAGGGATATGAGTATCCAGATTTCTCTGTGTTCCATGTAAACACCATATCAAAACTGGGATAGGTCTCATAACCGGGATACTGGTGTGCATGTAAACACAGTCATGGTCTTGGGGCCATCGAAGGGAGACCAGAGTCTGTTCTGTTTGAATGGGGATCTATGGGAGAAGTAACTCAGTTCACTGAGTAAACAACAATTTTGAAAACCTCTGTGATGATCTTTAACATCTTATCCATAGACTAGCAAATTACGATGCCACCTGAAAATATAAAATTAACTAAATGATCATTTTGTGAGACAAGTGACAGGTTGAGGTGTTGTGACAGACGAGGTCCACTTACAGCAGCTTGACAGTCTCTCATGAAGCCGAACCATGGACCAAACACATGTTTTTATTTCTTTATATCGGCAAAACCAAAATTCAAAATAAGCAAACTCACCCAACATGTCACTAATCTCTCCCATCATGGCTAAGAAATCCACTCTGCAGAACCACAAAACTAACTGTTGTAAACATTATGAGAAGGTTCAGTGACGTCAGAGACCTGATACCATTGGTTCACAGTGATACACGTCACCAAAGCATAAGCTAATTAGCTGCAGGTTAACCGCTATGTTTTTATCAGCAGTGAAATGGGCAACTTTGGAATCTTGCATCTTTAGTTAGAATATCATTGGTTACACTTCAACCTTTTACCATCCACATTTTCATGGAACCCGAAACCTAAGTCAAAGTTCATGGAAGTAATGTTCAACTTTTGTCATTGCTTAATGGGTTAAAATGTTCCAAAAGGAAGAAAAAGGGAAGCACCAAAAGACATGGTGTGAGGTGAGCAGCAAGGAATAGTTTCTCACCATGGAAACCATGTTCAAAAGACACACAAACACATATGTGCACACACACTTACAGTACTTTCTCAGCCGGTAGTAATCACAGCCAATCAGACTGAGAGCAACAGCAGCCGCTCATGATGAGATTGTTTCAAGAACATTCAGGAGAGGAGAGAGATGGACCGACAGTCACCTCTCGCTCTCTCTCTCTCTCACACACACACACTTATCAGCAGCTCATTATTACACAGGTCATTGTATGATCTATTAATACAAGAGAGAGAAGTGATTTGTTTGTCTCTTAAAAACATTTTTTTACTTTCTTTTAGAAAAACACATTCTATACACACTATAGATGGTAGACTTTTTAAAAATTGGATGTTGCCACCATGATGTCACCCTTTGGTCTGTAGACTACTTGCTTCATTTTTCAGCCCCTCATGAGCTCTGTGACCCGAATGCAAATCTGCCATGCCCCTAGATTGTGAAGTAAAAATTCCACCACAAATTACATATGATATTCCCCCATATCCACAAAATTACCCACCATATCCATATTTGTGATTTTTTTTTTGTCTTCTCTGCACCTTGTTTTCTACCTCTTGACAATTATGGAGGCTGCATTGGCAATTATAAGCGAATGTTTTGACAGCATTTCGAGTGGCGATTCAGGAGGCTCATTTTGCTACACAGCATGGAGACCATTCACATTAAGAGCAAACTAAAATCCATCAGAAGAATGAAATCTTGAAAGATGATGAGATGGATGATAAGCATGGCAGCGTGTGGTAATGAACATTTAGATTTCAACAGGCTCAACAGTTATTCTGTGATTCAGAAGACCCTTGACATCATATCCAGGAGGATAATGTCACTGCATAGTCAAAATATCCCTCTTGAAATAACTCAGCACTTTATTTCATTGTCAATAACTGCTGTCTGTTTTCATATTTGGTTTTAACTTGTTCTTCTCTGTTTTCCAGTGTAAGCACCCACAACAAGGTGTCAACCCTAACACAAATTCTTACCAGCACAGTAACACAAATGTTGCTATTTTAATACATAGTAGAAATGTGAAAGACATGACACCTGTTTTTGCTCCTGCATTAATAATTTAACACATCCTGACAGTAGTTTAAACACAAAGGGAAGCCGAGCCTTCAATGACACTAAAAATGGAACCATCTCATGCTCCGTGTCCCAGCCTTCTTGTGTTCTTTTTTTCAGCATACTCTCCAATATGTAAATAAACTAGTTGGAAAGACATGCTTTGTGATACATGCATGACATTTTGCATATCCTCAACATGTGCTTTGGAAAACACAGCCACATGACATTTCAACAACTTTACAGTTATTAAATGTTGATCATATACAACCTCAAATAAGAAAAAGTTGGGACAGCATGGAAATGCTCATTACAAAAGAAAGCAGAGATATTAAAATGTCCTTTGACTTGTATTTCATTGCTGACATTATGAACACAACATATTTCAACATTTCATTTGTAAATATACATCCATTCATCACATTCAGGTTGAAACACATTCAAGAAAAAGTTGGAACAGGAACAGTTTAGGTTAATAATGAGTTCAAATAATGAAATAACAATGAGATTTGAAACAGGTCATTGTAATCATGATTTGGTCCAAAAGCAGCATCCAGGAAAGATCTACTCCTGGAACGAAAGATAGGAAGACATCTGGATATTTCAGTTTCTACGATGCAGAACAGAATGAAACGTTTAAAATTTAATTTTTCTTTCTTTTCTTGAGCTAAAAGACATGAATTTCCCCCTAGGGACTAATAGAGTTAATCTGTATCTGTGACGATAATCAGTCTAAAATCCAACAGTGTAATTTGGAAAATGGTCAGCAGTTTTGTTAAGCATATATGATTTGTAAAGCGGCCACTGACTTAAGACAGGCTTGTACAACCTCACTTTATACTGACTGTAAAGCCCTTTGAGGTGAATCCTTGATTTGTGATATTGGGCTATATAAATAAAATTTAATTGAATTTGTACAGCACCCGGGGTATACAAGAACCCCAAATGAATGGATGGACAAAAAGACTATCAGATCAATCATCACAGAGAGGGGAAAGTTAGTGCGCTGTTCTTTTCAGCCACTGAATAAATGCTATTGATGGAGTTGTATGAAGAATTTAAAGATATTATTCCAAAAAATGTATTTATCATTAATCCATTAACCATTAATCCATTAATCAAGCCAGGGAGATGGTATGGCAGAAACCTGCCGACGGACTAAATGGGTAAGTTATGCAAGTGTTTACATGTGTATTTCACTTTATATTATTCTGTGCTCTTTTTTCTTCCATAAAGCACTTTGAATTGTCTCTGTATGAAATGTGCTGCACAAATAACCTTAGCTTTGCGTGACAATTTATTAATAAATTAACTTTCAAACAAGTCAGCCAATCAGAGACAGAGTAGGGTGGGTCTTTTTGGACAGGAATGGTAAATGTAGTAAGCCTCCATCTTCTTTTTAACTTATTTTCTAACTTACTTGTAGTGGCATTTGGTGTGTGACTTTTACAATATAATTAAAGATTTATTTGATTTATTTTGGAGACAAAGAAAGTGGTGAGATGTGAGTTTCATGGGCTTTTTTACTTTTAATACATGATGTGAGTGATGTGACCTGATGGGACAGTCTTTTCGGAGTCTATGTCTACCTGTCGCTCATTCTTTGACACACAGATAACTAAGCTTAACAGTTATCCTGGTCCGGAGCGGATATGTTCACTGGCATAAGTTACTATGGTAACTTATGGAATTCATGTAAGCCACTATAATGAAACAGAACTCTCACTTAAATGAGCCAGACTTATCAAAATAAGCTAGCCTTAATCCTGCTTCATGGAATGCCCCCCAGCTGTGCAGACAAAAGTAGCTGCCCACATGTGCACTTGGAGGCAGATTTTTGCAATCTGCGGTCATCCTCGGTTTGAGGAATGTTGGCCATTTTGCAAGGAATTCACCAGACACTTCTTCACTATTGTGGCGTTGTCTTCAGTGTGCAGCTTTGAGCAAGGCAACAGTGGAAGAGAATGAAACTCAAGACTGCAAGTTATAATTTGAAAAGAAAATTTTATTTAAGATTTTTTTCAGGCAAGAATATAGTTGTTTACACTAAAATCTGTTGTCGATTTATCAAGATAGATCCTACTCGAAAATATGTTCCGACATTTTTGGAGATTTCCCGCTAGTTTGGATTAGTGCCTGACGTTGTGACATGACACACATATGTACGGACACAGTGATGATTCCGGATCAACCAATCTGTGACCTGTATAGTTTTACGTCACATTTATTATCACTTTGGCTCAGTTGAAGCCTCAGTAAAGGTGATAGAAATAGTATCTGATAGTATCTGGTGGTCCCTGCTCTCACGCAGTGGAAACGAGTTGAGCTAATACCAGCAGTGGAAAAGCAACATTAAAACCATCTTGAAAAGTGAACTTGGATTTCTTGAATTCTTAAGCAGAGTTTCGCTGGACAGTTTTCAGCCTCCATGCCAGGTAACCAGAACCACTCTGATGATCATAGAAATGTTACCTTTTAAACAATAGGAAAAAATCCTATGAAGAATGAAAGCGCCTGCATGTAGCTCAACTGTTTATCTTCCACTTGCCATAAGCAATATAATTGCGTTAATGACTGAAATCGTAATACAATTCCCTCAAATTTATCATGGGAAAAGACAGCACCATAAACAATGGTTTCAATAAGGAATGACAGTATAGATGTATTCTTGGAATTCGGGTCCTTCAAGTTTGGGAACACAGTTGGAATGCTAAGAGTGTATACAATGCGGACATTTACCAGAGAAATCCTCCTGGTAAGAGACAGATGTATAATCAAAGTGATACCTTACACAAATAGGACTTTCTTTCAAACTTATAACCTATCAGTTACATTGTTAGCCATGTCTTATCAATAGTGTCATAATCAGAAATTCCACATTTGGAATAGAATTTCTCCATGAAGGAATGTAAGTATTAACTTCTTCCTTCAGGTACAAAAATTTTGGTTTTGTTTGTTTTGTAACCCTTTAAGGTGACATTCCACTTTACCATGCTGATGACGACAATTCAAATTATTCCATAATATGGAGAAACATCTATTTAAATTCACCATAACTGTAAAAACCAAATTACAGTAAAAAATAAGTAATTTTAAGTGCACATTCACTTACCCATGACTCTCTACCATGTCTGCCACAAGTATGTTCACCATCTTTCTCCTTGTTCCATCAGTGAAGGAGTTCTTCAAATCTTTGCAAATTTGATCACCACCTGGCTTTGAATGCAGGGCTGAACAGACAATCTGAAACAACAATTTTATGGCAGTCATACAAAGCACCTTCAGGAAGGATAACAGAAACAAACCTACTGTATCTACTGTACTGAATTAATTTTGACAGCAGAGTGATTGGTAATGTAAAGTTAAAGTGATAAATCAGGGATAATGTCAGGACAAATGGATATTGCTGTGTCCATGTCTTTCCTCAACTGGCTGGTTGCCCTTTTCCCCTCTTTTAAGTACTTTTCCAATTAATGATAATTACAGACAAAAATACCAAACATCAAGTGCTTCAGTTAACAAATCAGACCCCAGTTAAAAGAATACTTACTGTACATCTCTTGCTATTTTGTTGTCAGGGGGTCCATCAATTAGCTGTTTTTTTCTGAGCTTTGGTAGATTCAGGTATTACTGTTGAATCTGAAGTTGACAAGGAGCCTCCGGATGCATGTGATGACTGATGAAGATGAGGCCTCTGAAGAACACTAAACACTGCTGTCTGAGAACACCCACATTCTTGTGTTGCAGAGTTCAGTTCACAAGATTGATAACAGAGCTACACTAGCTATTAATTATTACATTAAACAATTCATATTGAGAGAAACAGCAAGGCTGTGGTTTTTTTATCATGACTCTCTTCAGTAAAGGCCTTAAAGACACTTCAGATGACTTCATGTCAGAATTCGCTTCCACTTCTGCAGAATCCCTTATGATCAAGGAATTAGAACCTGGCAAATTGAATTTATCCAGTGCTAAAACACTGGGTTATGACACAAATTCAAGTTAACAGCAGTAATGAATGCCTGAAGGCCTGGATAAGCATGATACTATGAAACAGAGGTGGAAAAAACTACCAAAAGTGTAAGTACTCATTATGCAGAATGGCCTAGTTCAGAATAATATAATCACATGCACATTGATTTTGTGTTTATTTACCTCTGTCATGTGAGGTTTGTTTCTTGTGTCTGTTTCACTTTTTGTCTTTGTCTCACCTCTGTGTTGTTTTCCCTGTTGCCTGCCCCGCCCCTGCTCCACTTCTCTTCCTATCTTCCCTTCAGTAGTTTTCCTGTCTTTTAGCCACATCCTCTCACCTGCAGTTTCCCCCCTTTCGGCCCCATCTGCACCCATACTAACCTGTTTTCCTTTGTAATCACACAGTCTACTTTATTACATTGTCTATATTTTTGCAGAGATGGCAAAAGTACACACACTCCTTATTAAAGTACATCTGTTCAAAAATAATATGGTGAAATACTGATTCAACTTTTTTTACTCATGTAAAAGTACAAAACTAGCTGCTTCTGTACAAAAAAACAGGACAGAGATGACCCTCACATTCACCCTTGGGCTTGGCCGCAGCCAACTTTTGTGAACTACTTTTTTCTGAGTATAACTCTGATATCACGACCAATTATTCTACATTAACAGATGAATGTTTTTTATGTTTTTTTTAAATTTGCAACTGCAAACAAAATGTAAAAGAAAGAAATATGCCTCCTATTCTTACCCCATGTGAACAAATAAAATGCGTGGGAGAGGAAGTTGGAACAATTCAACATTACTCGGCCATGGCAGCTGCATGTGCAGTGCCTGTCAGATTCTGTTAAAATCTGTAGACTATAAAGATTGATGGCAAGAAGGATGAAGATGTCCAAAAACTGTCAGAGATCCAAAAATAAAAAAGGAAACAGGAGGGAAAAAACAGTTTGGTCTCTATAGTTCATTTTCCTCGAGTTTAGATTATCCAAAGCCATAAAGTTATTCATAATTAAGGGTGTGGCCACTGTGATCAACAGGTGAGTCTGTCTGTGTGTGCCGTGCTGTGTGGGCTTTACTAACGTTAGCTCAGCTGCCGAGTCTGACATTCAGACTTTTGTTTATTGAATAAAACCTATTTTTCTCCCTTACAGACAGCTCTGCTGTAGTTGTGTTTAAGGAGTTACATAACAAGACCGTCAGAGGATTCTGTTATGAAGTTTACTGGTAATTACAATAACTGTCGTAACTTAGCTGCTGATGTTAGCATTTGAATTATATTGTCTGTCAGCTAGCCTGCTAATTAGCTCAGGTAAAGGTAAATAGCATCTTGAGGCTTCAAAATTGCAGTTCACAAACTAATGAGTGGGTTTGTCCACTATTTATATATGGTCTATGAATCAAACCACTGCAGGCCTACACTTAACCATGTCTCCACTGCTTATCAGTGTTTGGATTCTTCTCACGAATCTGACTCCAATTCTGAATCCTGCGCTTTCATTAGATTGGTTGGTACCTTAACCATAAAACAGACTTGGAACAGGATCTTAAGAATTGCAATGAATCAATCGTTTATTTCGCAATAATCAATCTTACACAGGCCTGCGGTACTGTATCCCAAGGTTACAGAGAATAAGTAATTCCATACGATTGATCATAACATTTTATTACAGAGATTAGAACATTCCGTTGGGATTAAAGGAACTGCTCTAAACTGGTTTAAATCCTATTTTTCTGAAAGATCCCAATTTGTACATGTCAATGATCAATTATCCATCCAAACTAAGGTGAGTCATGGTGTCCCACAGGGGTCTGTACTTGGACCAATTCTTTTTACTCTATACATGCTGCCAT
>JAPQRN010000026.1:1464115-1479515 GCA_037367275.1 Coranthus polyacanthus
GTAGAAATTACTCTGTGGTGTTTTACATGACTATGTTAGTTAGCACTGGTCTGTATTTTTAAGTTAACATTAGCTTGGTGAGTTTCACCCCTTGCTGTTCTCCAGCTCCACCCTCACTTCTGACTCCAAAAAACCAAGATAGCTACGGCCAAAATATCTTGAGGCTTGAGGCTTCAAAACAGCAGTCAGTGTGTGACATCATGGTGGCTATGTCCACTTCTTCTACTTCTATGATTAGCATAAATACTTAATGTAGCTGACAAATAGTAAAACCATTTTAACAACCTAATTTTAAAAATAATATTTGTATGTATTAAAATAGTATGTTAACCAATATATTGTCAAGTTTTTAAATTGGAAAAAAACATCTAATTATCAGTAAGACACATTTGCCCGTCCAATCTCCTTCACTCCTGCTGCTCTTATACAAAACTTAGTACTAGTAGTATACTGTTTTATTTCAACAATGCATATTTTATTTCATGTATTTATTAATTGTATTTTGAGCTTTTATTCAATAGTGGATAGATTAAAGATCAGAGAGAGAAGGAAATGGCATGCGGTAAAGGTTACCTGAACTGGAGATTTTGCAGCAAAACAAAATGCTTTTAACAATATGATAATTAACTCTGAAGTTACAATAGATACTGAATAAGATTGCCGTAAAACCCTAAAGGGCAGTATGCGATGCTAACACACCCAATGCAGGTTTATAACATTAAATAAACCGATGCAAATGTTTAATTTAGGCATCGTCGATATGCTTTTGTCCCCAGTGCATTTTAGTAAGAAATATTAAATGTAAACAAACTGCATTTTTGTTTACAATGACTCCACTGGGGAAGGTTTATGTTCATTTTAACTCAGTTAAATTAAATTGTGTTTCAGGGTTGCCACCATGGAACTGCAGTCGGAAGAAACACAGATCCAGAGCCAGAGGTGGCAAAAGTCCACATATTCTTTCCTCCAGTATAAGTACAGACTGTAAGAAGTACTGATTCACTGTGCTAAAAATGAAAAAGTACAGCTTCTGTATGTACTCAAAGCATGTGAAGTAAGTGAAAAGTAGGCCTTTGAAGGACAATTTCTTGAACGCCGTTTTCATTTTGTTGCATCTTTTACGTGCGTTTCGTCTTTTTGCATAATTTATGTTGTTGTCCTCTTGGTATTACTTCTACATCCTTTTCATCTTGTTACATGTTTTACTCTGTTTTCATCTCGCGTCATTATTGTCTTGTGCATTTCTTTAAGTTATTTTCGTCTTGTTGTGTCTTTTATATAATTTTTTCTCTCATGTTGATCATTCATCATTTTGATCTTATTGTGTTGTTTTCGTCTTGCTTCATCCTGCTTTGACTTGTTTCAACTTTTACTTCATTTACATCTAATGTCTTTCATGTCGTTTCTGTCTTGTTACATTTGTTGTGTGTGATGTGCACCAATGATCCATTTCGGTTAAAATCAGTCCTGATGTTGTGAAGACGAACAATGATGCAAAGTAGAAAGAAGTGATAACCAACTCAAATGCATTAAAACTAAAGTAACAAGACAGTTTTAAAAATGTAAGGAGTAGAAAGTACAGATACTGGTGTTAAAATGAAAACTCTACTGAAGTACAGTTATAAAGTATTTGTACTTTGTTACTTGTCTGGGGAGACCCTCTGAGTGAACTCTGCTGCACTGAATATGAGCAAATATTTCAAATGATAAAACCGTCTGTTTCATTTAACATTTGAAAGGTGCTGGATGTCACATCTGTAAACTGTGCGTGACACCAGCAGCACTGACAGAGTGGATCATTTCTCACAGATGACAGGCAGAATGAACAGACAGCTGTAGGATATTTTGGATTTTACTGACATGGAAATCAATACATCGGTTGTACAGATGCTACTCCTAAATCTGCACTCTCCACAGACCTATAGCTGTGTTTGTGCCTCTCTCTCTGTCTGTCGCACACTCTTATTTTGTCTTTCTCTTCCATTTATCTGTTTTCTATTTCATTCATTTGGAGCTGTAATCACACAGGACTTGAGTATGTATTTGTGTGTGTAGTGTCAGTCTCTCACTCGCTCACACACATGTATTTCTCGTACACAAACAAGTGAGATGAGAAGGAATGAGTGAGGAAATCGAGGCAGACACACACACCGAGGTGTTACTAGTGTCTGTGTGGGATGTTTGGGCGCACATTTGTTATTATTGCAATAAGAATCCAAATGCAAGCCTGTTTTGTGAATGTTTTATGTAGTTTTCTAAAATAATTGCAGTCAAACTCAAAAGGTTTTAAAAAAGTAATCAAAATCCTCACAAACTACAATGACTGTAAGGATTATAGTAAAAGGTTAGCAAGTTATTAGTTTTATTTGTCTTTTGGAAATTCCCTTTTTTCCCGTTCCCGTTCCCGTTTGTGGAAACTGTCAGATAAATACAATCACAACAGAAAAGACATTACAGGTAAAAACAGACATTTAACAACAAATTGCCACCACCAAAAATCAATAAAATACAACAAAGTACAAGTTCACATATGTCACAAGATGTTGTTTAACAGTGCTGTACTGGAGGTTGTGAAGAAAGGGCTGTAATGGTGCGTGTATTTGCAACATTCAGTATGTTGTGTAATTTCTGTTAAGTACACTATGTGAGCCAAACATTTGCTGTTAGAAGTCTATTTATGTCCACATACTCGCGCTCCTGGAACAAAAATTGTAGAGCACTAGTTCCAGCTGGAATGTTTCAATAGTTTGTAGCTGTGGACCTCACTCCACCGCTGGTTGACAGATCAGGTACCTCAACAGCGGAGGTTTTTTAAAAATAGTATTTTAAAAAATAAATTTTGTCTTCATCTCATTGTGCCTTTTACGTTTCTGCTTTGTTACATCTTATATGTTGTTTTTGTCCCTTTGCCTCTTTTCCACCATTTGACTTGTTACATCTTTTACGTCGTTTTCGTCTTGTTGAGTCTTTTACATAATTTTCCTTTGTTACATCTTTTACGTCGTTTTCTTCATGTTGCTTTATGCCGCTTGACTTGTTACATCTTTTACATTGTTTTTGTTTTGTTTTTACATAATTAACAACCGGTTGCATCTTTTACATTGTTTTCATGTTATTGTATCTTTTCTATGGTTTTCATCTTGTTACATCTTTTTAAATAATGGTTTGACATTTATTTTGATAATTATCGATATTGACTGATATGAACATTTTTATCATGATAACAATTTTGGTCATATTGCCCAGCCCTACTTCCCTGACTCACCCACATGGATGCTACAATATTTTTACACTTTTCAACAGCAGCTGAACACTGAACTTGTTTTAAGTCCAACATCATGACTTTACACTGTAATGTGTTTTGTCGACAAAACACATTACACAAACTCCTGGAAGTTCAAGTGGACTAACTGAACACTTTTAGTGCCACATTTTTAATTTCATCACTACAACTGTGGTATTTTTACTTGTACTCAAGTTAAGGATATGAATACTTTTCTACCTCTGCCTTATTCAAATAGAAGAAGAGTGTTCTTTTTGGCCTCACTGGTTGGTTCATCTCAAATGTTGCGTTCTGTTGAGGAGTCAGTAGAAAAAAGGCAAATTTGTCTTTTGGGTCTCGAGCTGAAAAGGTCTGGGAACCCCTGCTGTAAAAGGTCGATGGTTTGGATGGTGTGGAGTTTGCACGTGTATCTGAGAAGGTTTCCTCTGGCTACTCAGGCTCCCTCCCACCGTCCACAGACTTGCGGGTTAATAGGTTCATTGGTTACTCTAAATTACCCCTAGGTGTGAATGTGAGTGTGAATGTGTTGGTCTCTATATGTCAACCCTGCAATGAACTGGCGAATTGTTTGGGGTGAACCTTTCCTTCCCCGAAAGACAGCTGGAATACTCTCTAGCCATTCTTCAGACAGACCCTCCATGCTGTGTATCTAGCTTTTGTAATTACTCCTTCATATACTGACTGTTAATCCAAAATACTGCCTTAAAGCACTCCACTGCTGCTCCCCAGCATTATTAATTCTCCCCCAGTTGTATCACCATTGTGTTCAAACCAAACATTTCTTGTTGTTGCTCCTTAATATTAAGTATTGATTAACTTTCCAATTGGTGATCCACTGGCTTCTTTTATTGTGAAGCTGATGTTACTGCTAAAATCAGACAACAGTCATTTGCTGCACTGTTCATCAGTTGATTAATTTTAAACACTGTAACACTGGTAATTACCAAATTTTGTTTTTTGTTAAAAAAAGCATCAAGAACACTCCAGAGCCCTATTCCAGAAAGAAAACTCTGAAATTAACCGCAAACTCTCAACTGATTTAGCCTTAGCTGGGAAACACTTAGGGCCAGATCCACAAAAGGATTGCGCAGCTTTTGTGCCACTAAAACCGGTGCAAACGAGACAAAGCAGCCACAAAGGGAGAAAATCACCATTGGCAAGCAAATTGTGTCATGTTTCTCCTGTGTCATTTGCTTGGATGCAAATTACAAAGGTTTGGTTTATGAAACACCAGAAAATTGTGAAAAATGACAATCTAGAAGACGTCCTCAAATGTACAAATGAGATTGAGTTTAGTGTCACACAGGAGGAAATAAACTGATTTAAAAAAATAAAATGCATATATTATAATCAAAAACAATTTCTCCTCCTGCTGATGACAAACAAAAATGAACAAATAAGAACTGAATCACAACCAAAATGAACAAAATACTCAAAAAAATGAACAAATATTTAACAAAGTAATCAAAAAATTACACAAATGAACAAAATAAAAAAAAATAACAAGAATGAAGAAAACATTCATAAAATAATAAAAACATTTTTTTAACAAATTATCAGCTGATTTGAACTTCCTGGAAGAAGGTGATGTTAAAAAATGACTCCAACCACTATTATCAACATATTGGTGGGTCTTTTAATTGTTGACAGTTAATCTTGTTGCAGCTCCAGTATACAGTGTATTTTTTTCACCTCAGTGTAAACACAACAATTGTGCCGTGCTTCACAATGACCTGCAGTGATTTCAGCTGTGTTGTATCCACAGGGGACAGAATCCATGCATTCTTCTCACCGCTGCACACAGTATCATTCAAACAGACCAGCAGTGAAAACAAATTGTAAATGTGTGTATTTGAGATAATTGCATCCTCACAGGAGTCACCGCACAGACACACATATCCCTGTCTGAGTTTCAACTCATTCATCTAGTAAACACACTGTCTACACACCACATTGATCACTGATACACTTTGTTCTGGTCTGGTCAGATAAAAGTGTGACCGTCACCACACAGGCAGCTTTGCAGATTTCTCCCCTTAACAGTGTGGAGACGTCTGCCTTATTAATTTGTGCTTTACAAAGAAGTGATATCAGGTATAGTGTTCTCTGTTGTCAACCCCAAAGATCATACCATGAATTATCCAGCAATGCAACCACGTTGTAGGGCTGTCTGAGACTTAAGACGCCTCTAAAAATAAAACAATTTGCATGAAGAAGAAGAAGACATGCACTAATCTTGAAATTCTGGGCCAATGCTGTTTAAAATAAGTTTACTTTCATATTGTTAGTGCACCAAGTGCGAGCAGTCTAAACTCACATGTTAATATCAATAAACTTGACTTAAACTTGACTTTTAGTCTAATTTTAGTCTCAACACCATGATTACATCTCCATTTATGAGACGACTTGCTACTGCATTAAAAACAGAACATTTTCACTGCAGTTTTGTTGGGAATAACTCTGTTGGGCCTTTCTCTTGTAAGAGTGAAAAATTAAATACAAAACCAAAAATCCCACATTTGTGTAGCTTGTGTATCAGTCAATTACTCCAAATGGTTTTCTTCTGCAGTTAGCATCTTTTTGTCCTGGTGCTCTATTACTATTTTGCTCAACCAGATTGAATTGATCAAAACTGTCAAAATTAATTTGTGGTCATTTTTTAGATTAATTTGAACTATTGAATACATAAAAAATGAACAGAATTAACACAGCTGCATTTTCTTTACTGACCATGATGAGTTTAACTCATTTTTCAGTAGCGTTACGTTGCTGTTTTCTGAGTCAGAGAGTATGTCTTTTATTGACCAATCAGCACAATAGCATCCACACAAGCTACATTTTCCTGATAAATTCTGGTGTTTGAAGTACAGTGAAAATTTCTGCTGCAGTCTGAAATAAAACACACGATGAGTATGTGACAGCGCCACTATACATGGGCATACTTTATATGTTGCTGATAGCCAAAGCCCTTGTGTATGACGCAGACATGGCATACCAATGGTTAGTACCCGATAATGTAAACAGACTGACACATTCCTGTTCAGACTGCTAAGAGAATGTGGACATATGTGTCCCAGACCACCTCCAAATGCATCCTGAGATATTGGAGTGGAATACATCTTCAATTGACACCTGGCATTAGAGCTGAACACATGTCCAGATCTTTCACCACGGGTGTTAATGCCAGGTGTGAATTCAGCCTACGCTTCTGTAAAGAGTTGTCTTTAGACATCTGTTACCTTAACAAGACAGCTTCATTCACAGTGGAGTCCCGGCTGAAGTACAGGAAAATAAAACTGTTCTCACCAAGTGAAACATTAGAATGAATTTTATGTGACACTGATGCCAATTTCCATCTTGGCAAGACAACAGAAGCCACAGAGCCAGATAGTGTGTACAGCTCTGCCAAAGCCTGCGAGGACACACACTGATTCAGCTGCCTCAGCCGTGATAAGACACATGGACAAGTAAAGTTGTACATGTCTCAAGTGAAACTGCTATTTTCAATGATGTATAGGCAGTGCTTATCTTTGCCTTCATTGTATGTTTATTGGTTAGAATCAAAATGTGCAGCTGTGGTAAACACATTCGAAATGACACAGGGGAAATGATTTCTGAGTTCTTGAAATATGTGTTTAAATGCACAAAGTAGTGAAATATAAAGTTTTAGGTTTTAGGACTCAGTCAGGACCACTTTCATCAATGAAAACTATTTCATTAGCATTAAGTTATATTTGGTGTTCTGGGACCTCCCTGCCCTTCCACGTGCATACAAGCCTAAGGCAGGGAGAGCAGCAGCAAGACCCCCCATGCATTTAGTTTTCTTCCTGTAACAGATGACGTATGACCAGTGTTGGGCAGTAGCATGACTACTTTAACTGTATTTCTTTGCAGTGTGGTGGTAATGTCGCTGCTTAGTGGAGCTCTTTTATTATCACCTTCGCCTGGGAGGTTATGTTTTTTACCAGTGTTTGTATGTGTGTGTGTTTGTCTTCAGTTTTTTTTACGTGTGAGGTCCTGATGACAGTGTCTACACATGATTTACTTTTGGGTGTTCTAGGTCAGAAGTCACAGTCACTGTTAACAATTTTCTAAAAATCACTGTGTCTCAAGATGTTATATGTTGATTTCTTTCACCTTTTTACTGAGTCATCGCTGGACCACTGTTTTTCAGACTGCAAAACAAAATCTTTGCCTAAGTGAATTTGCCTAAATGATGTTGCCTAATGATTGCTTGGGGTGGTATGCTGTTGTGGGGAATTTAGCTGCCTTGGCAGAAGTTTGTGCTCTCTGATTGTTTCATAATTGATCATGTAGTGCAGTGTTCACACAAATTACGTTTTCCTGAACAAAGCAAAGCAGAGCTTTCTGTCGCAGTCTGAAATAAAACAAACGTTGAGTATGTGATGGAGGGCTGCGACTACTGATTGTTGATTTCATTTTTGATTTGTATGTTGATTATTTTCTGGATTAATTAATTCATTATTTGGTTTATAAAATATCAGAAAATGGTGAAACAGTGTTTCCCAAGGCTCAAAATGATGTTCTCAAATGTCTTGTTTGGGCCTCAACCCAAAGATATTCTGTTTACTGCTACAGAGTCAAATTTGTGTCTCAAACCAATTATTGAAATAGTTGCTGAGTCATTTAATAGTCAATGACTAATTGAGTAATTGATTAATTACTGCAGCACTAATGTGATGCCTGCACCATAAAAAGACTTGTGTAGCTGATAGCAACATATGCTGAAGCAGTTGTGTATCACAGTGACATGATGTACCAATGGTTGGTACATGATAACAGATTGGTCTGTCTCAGTAAGTGGCTGAATGTAAGGGAGAACTTTTTTATGTAAAGGAGCACTAAACCCAATAGAAGGTATGCACAGACAAGACTCTGGGTTGACTCAGTAATTCAGTAATGGGCTTTGTATATATAAGTTATATCATATCTGCTATGATCAATGTTTATTAACAAAAGCCAAACAGAAATATAATGAATTTTACATTTCATAATTCAGTGCCGATAAATGTATTTTCTGCATAAGGTGTATGTGTATAATTAAACTTTTAAAAAACTTTCAAATTAAATTAATCTTATACTACAGTGCTGGCATAAAGTTAACTGAATAGACAATAATATCGTTAATTGCAAATATTGTATTAATCAACTCAAATTTCAATATTGTTACAGCCCTAATGATTACATCATATGCATACCCTATATAGTTTTTATGGAGTGAAAAAGATTCATCAGTCTTATTACTCCTTGTTCTTTGTTATTTATATACTTGACTATTGTGGACCTTTTTGAAATTCAACCACAACTTTAGGTATAAACAGCAATGAACGCACTAGGGATGAAAGAATAACCATCCCTTCTCTGCTAATATGAAAATATTGTCAGACATGCACAAAAAAATCCTCCACATTTTACATTCAGAATATGAATGGTTACTTCAGGCAGACGTTACAGAGCCAGCGAATGCAAAAACAACCAGTTTAAGCATTCTTTTCCTCTCACATCAATAACTTTACTCAACAAACACCAGCTCAAGCCTTGATTATTCCTGGTTTTAAACTTTTAACATCCACTCTTTTCATAGAACCCCAACCTTAAGCTATGGTTAGGGTTAGGGGTGTAACAGAAAAAGTGCAAGGCCAGTATGCATGTATTAGATTCCATTTGTAAGGGAACATCTTCTACTGTATGTGATTAACGTGTGGTTGAAACACAACCTAAACTCAATCGGTTTAAACATGGATCAAATGTAACCCTGCTCCTAAAATGGTGACCTGGTGGATGACAAGAGGGTAAGATTGTTTTACAGTTTTATGGTTATGGTTTTCCAAAGTTGGTTTTTATATCCCACAAGGATTGTGTGATTCCTTATGTATCTTTTAGCGCTTTCAATATTTTTTTCTAGGGTCTTTTTATTTTTACTGTTGTATTATGGCTGTTGTACGTATTTCCTGTCCTGTTCGGATTTTACACTGTACTGTTTGGCTACAGTATTGTATTGCAATTTGTATTGTATTGTAATTTCTATTTTCTATTTCTATATTATGAGTCAGCCCATACTGATGTTCAGGTGATAGATCGGTGTATGCGTAATTTAAAATGACATATATATAAGGACTTATGTGTGAGTTCTTAATGATGCCACTTTAATCATCATTCTAGTGTTATTTAATGTTAGATCACGTGATCCTGACCCTTCACCTACTTGTCCTTGGTCTTGGTTTTTTGTGCATGTCTTACTTTCCTTAGAAATCAGCATATTTAACAGCCATCGGGGAGCCAGAATAGTGAAATGGAAATATCGCAGCGTTATATTAATCTCAGTTGGATGATATTTAATTAATCCTGCTGCATTTGCAATAGAATGAACAAGGTTAAATGAGGGAAGCTCCTCTCCGGGGCAATGAGCGCCCTGATTGGCTGAGACTATGAGTCACACACATGTTCCGTAATGAGCTGACAGGACACATCAGGGCTTCGGAGCGTGTGCGTGTGTGTTCTTATGCCAATATACGGACATGTCTCTGCCACTTTAAGCGTGTGCGAATGTGTGTCTCTGTGTGCATGAGTGATTGCACCTAAGGGCCCAGCAGTGTATTGAGGCCAGTTGAAACAGGGCGACATCAAAAGTATGCAAATCACACACACACACACACACACACACACGCTCTGTCTTATCTCTCAACCATTTTAATTCCACCACAAATGAATGTCAGACACGTCTTCCTGGTCGGGTCCAGTTCTGGCTGCTCAGAAGTCTCCCTATTGGTTATAATGACATAACGGCTGGCCGCCCTGCTGGACTCCCACCGTCCCTCCTCGACAGGCTGTCAGCTGCACAGGCCGCGATACCTACAGCTGGATACAGTGTGTGTGTGTGGAACATGTCAATACATAACACATCCACAACGTGTTCTCAGAATACAAAGTGGATGAATATTTTGATGTATTAGCTACTACTCTGTGTCAGCACCTCTGTCTTTTGCTTATTTCATTTTTCACATAAATTATTGTTATCAATGTTGGTCTGGTTCTTCATATTTCACTACAGATTACAGAATAGGGGAGATTGTTGTAACAGTAGGTGTTTTTCACGCAAGGAAGGATCCTTCACAGCTTCATTTCTAGGATGCCATGTCATCAAATTTCAGCAGACTGTTCCAATTAGGCCTGTCACAATTATTACACAGTTGTCATATTGCATGATGATTCATTCTCCTGTATGAAAATAGTTGGATGAAACTAATAGAAATAACACATTTTATTATTATTATTGTTATTATATTGTTTCCCATTGTTTGACTGGCATGCTTTAATGACATCATCTTGCTGCATCCCATTCTTGTTATGTTATCATTTATTATTATTATTATTCATAATAATTGATTTTGATTTTGTACCTCGGCTCAGTAATGGTTTTGTATATTTACGTCATCTCCCATGTTCATTTTTAATTAACAAAAGGCACAGAAATATAAATTATAAATTATATGTTCCAAAATTCTATGTCATTACATGTCTCTTGTTCTTCGTCTTCTTCTTCATAATGTGTATGTGCATAATTGTGCACAATTATTACACTTAAACTACTATGGTGGCATAATTTTATATAATTATTTGTATGCCAATTAATCGTCAACTCATTTTAATATCATGACAGCTCTAGTTCCAACGTCTATAATCAGTACTCTTTAACAACCCATAATCCTATGCACAAAAAATACTGGTAAATAAAACAGAGCCGACCACTTCGCTGGTGCAATATGCATCTAAATATGAGTAGGCTATCTTATTAGGCAAGGCCAATTTACCGTATACAGCACATTTCATACACAAAGGCAATTCAGTGTGCTAATACATAACATGGTTTTTGCTTTTTTCAAAAAACTTAATGCACGTAAGGGGAAATGGAAACACCTTTTTCAAATTACAGACAGGGCATTTATGTTAGATTTTGTCAGAGATATCTGCTTGAGTGATTCTCTGAAACATCTGCACAAGCATGACATGCAGATAAACCCCCCTTGCAAAGCCTGAGATCATGAGCTAAATGAAGAAACAAAGTATATAGAGCAACACACCTGCGTACATGAGAATTTTCTTTGGAATTCAGGAGGAGGTTGGGGAGGTGGAGATGAGGTGATCTTTTTTAGACCGATGAGTAGGGCAGTGTGTAGAGTGCAAACAGAAAGAAAGGGGCCTCCTGACCAGCTCTGACTTCTGTGCTTGCTTGAACTACTGCGAAGCTCAATAAATTCTGATATAGCGAACATTTAATTCACATGACTGAGCAGCTGTTTGCAGTCTCTCCACAGATATTTCGATGAAGTGTTTAACATGTCTGGTACAACAGGTTGTGGGGACTGATGAGGAGAAAAAATCCCAAACATTTCAGCCATTATAGATAGAAAACAGCAACCGAATGCTCTACTTCTTCTACTCTGTTTATTAGAGCCATGTGTAACGTAGCCGACAGCGCCATCTTCTGACCACATGATGCAGTCTCATTTATTCACTACAAACCAATTTATGGAAATGCATGTAATTTGCATTTTCTTTTTTGTGACTTCTCAAAAAATTTCAACTCATTTGGCAATAGAAAGTGACATCTACTTAAATGAAAATCTTCTAGATTGTGACTTTAAGCAGATTTTAAGGCGGCGAGAGGTCTTTGTGAGGGTGAACATTTGCTGCCTGAGTTTCTCCTTCAGTCTGCTTTTTTTCTGAACACTGCTTGACTACATTTCAGAATGATAACTGTGGAATCATTCCATATGAACTCTGGCACAAGCAGGCATAAATATTACAAAAACATCTGATTCCTGAGTCCAGCCTTATTCATATTTATGGAGCACTGAGCAGATATATGAAATATAAGTCAGCTCAGTGGATGAAGGTGTTTGGAGTTGGTGATGTCCTTTATCCTGAACATATAGAAAGGCTGCTCATCAGTACATGTCCATCCCACATTGTGAGAAAGGGAAGTTATATATTTGTATTTAGTACTATTGTCCTCAACTGTATGCCAGCTCTCCATCTGGATACCATTGGTTTTAAAGTCAGTATGAATGTTATTGAAAAATATACAGCAATTCATTATGATGGTATCATATAAAAACAATGTTTCATACGCTATGCAGTGAGTACACCATTTATCAGCTATCTTTTATGTAAACTCTGTTTCTATTTTCTTGACCGGAGTACATACAGCATCACATTCTAGTTATTTAATAGGCTTACTGTTTTACTGAGTGTATCCACAGCACAGCAGAGTGGAAGACCATCTCCAGCTATTTACTATTCAAACCAAAAAGGCCTACAGTCTGTTCTTGTGCTGTTCTTTATCGAACTTTGATACATTTTGCAACCATGCAGTGTTTCAAAACAAGTCCCAAACAGTGTTAGCAGCACTAACAGAAAATGTGCTTTTAGAAAAACCAAGAATCTCACTTCAGGCTTCATAGCAAAGGCCTAATATTACCGTCATCTTGAGTTTCACTGTGTTGCTGTTAGAGTGAGATAGAGAGAGATATCTCATGAATGAAAGTTAGAACATATGGTATGAGACTTCAATATATCTAATAAAACTTCAATATTTGGAATGACAAGACTTGAACATATAAATAAAAGTTGAAATACTGTACATAGAATGAAATTTGAATGTATGGAATGAAAGTCAGAGTATATTGAAAATTAAATATAGGGAATTAAAGTAGGAATATACGTAATGAACTTGAATATATGGATAAATGTTGGGATATATGGAATGAAAGTCAGAATACATGGAATGAAACTTGAATATATAGAAGTTCTCCATATGTTTTTGCAGTTTGTGAGATTTTTGAGCTATATACCTGTCAGCAATAGTGTGGATGAAACCCCTATTTCAATGATTAGTGTGTCCCAGTACTACCTCATAGTGTAGCTGGGTGTCGTCTATCAATAGTATTGATGCCGTACATAGCTCTCCATGTGTAGAACATCCTGGTGCTTCTTGGAAACTTTCATTTTTTGAAGTCAGTTAGGTCTGTGTGTTTCTGCTGAATCCTTCTGCATCGTCCTATTCTGCTGTCTCACCTTCAAAACTGATACACACTGTCCGGGATCATCAGAGCAGCCAGCATTAATCCACCCATATACACACGGCTAATAGGAATGTTAGCACCTCGCCTTTATATGCACTAAATATCCGTGCAGAATTCCACAGTGTGCTCAGTGGACTGCTCGCAGACACTCAAACAGAAGTTCACAGGGAATCAAACCTGTGACTCTGATGACTGACTGAAACTGTTCCATAATCTTCTCACCGAGAAAATTACCCCTGAACAACAGAGAGTGCTACCTCTGCTCGTTGCCATGGTGAACCGCAGCAGGTCTGAGCCGCAGGTGTGTGTGTGTGTTTGCATCTGTGTCTGTGTGGGAGAAAGAGAGAGTGTGATTAAAATTGGGCAGATTTTCAGCCAGCATCCTCTCCTCACAATGCTCTCTGCTAGCCCCAACCTATGTGCCTCAGGCTCTGTGTGCATGTGCATCATACATCCGTTTGTGTCTGTGTGTGTATGTGCAATGTGCGTGATGAAATTTTTGTATGCGTGTGTGTGAGAAACACTGAGGGCAGTAGAGCTATACACTAGTCGACAGTCTGCATGATAATGAGCTGTTAGGGAGCAGACACACACCAGTGACATAGCTTCTTGTTCCCATTTCCTTTCCTTTTATGTGTTTCCTTTCCATTCCTTTCTTTAATTTTGTTTCCTTTAATGTGTTTCCTTTCCTTTGTTTCATTTCGTTTGTTTCCTTTCCTTTCATTTATTTTCCTTTCTTCCTTTCATTTAATTTCCTTTAATGTGTTTCCTTTCCTTTCCTTTCCTTTCCTTTCCTTTCCTTTCCTTTCCTTTCCTTTCCTTTCCTTTCCTTTCTCCTCAGTGTTTCTTCTTCTTTCATCTCTTGCCGCCTCTCTCCCACCCATGTCTACTCCCTCTTTCTCTCTCTCTTTCTCCTTTTTCTCAGCTTTGCTCTTATCGTTTCTGTCTCAGAGCTTAGCCCTTTCTTCTCTTCAGTCGAGCGTGATGCACACAAACACACACAAATCACAGTCAGAAAACACACATGTGTACGGCTGTGCGCCATGAACACAGAGACCTCCCTCTACGCTGTTTGACAGGCACACACACACATATGCACACACGTACACTTGTAAACACACATCATTCTGTGAATGCTTGTTGCTACCCTCTCTCACTGTGTGTGTGTACGTGCTCTCCTGTCAGACTGGCCTACTCTACATTTGCGGTATCCGTGCCGACCCACCGGCCATGCAAAGTCTGGCTCCTCTACCCCTGCCCTCTCTTTCTCTCTCTCTCCCTCTTCCATTCACTCGTTATCTGTGGCTGTACTTACAGTATGCATGCTTTTATTTGTGTGCATGTGTTTGAGTCCGTGCAGCTTCTTATCGCGTTTTATGAAAGCAGTTGCAGTGACAGAGAGATAGAAGGGGAGGAGAGGAGAGGAGGGAAAAAAAGAGGGAGAGGCAAGGGATTGAGATTGAAGAAGAATGAAAGGAGGGAAAAGAAACGAGGGAGAAGAGAGGAGAGAGGTAGCCAGAGGGGCAGGATGTGTGTGTGTGTGTGTGTGTGTGTGTGTGTGTGTGTGTGTAGTGGGAGTGTTAGGATGTGAAGCCAAGTGTAAAGAAATAATCTTGACAAAGCCTGAAAATGCTGCAGCTCAGCAGTGGCCAGAGCCAACACACAGCAATAAAGAAGTCGATCAATTATTATTTCAGGAACATAATAAATGTCTTTTTAAAAATGACATCATAATACCTGGATCTGCATCTGTGTTGGGCTCCACACTTCACTGTTGATTAAAAAAATGGACTCGTGGTGTGAAGATGAGTGGCATGTCTTCCATGTGTCCTCCAACTCTTCTTTCCTTTCATTGTGTTTCCTATCTTTTCCTTTCTTTCCTGTTCAATCCTTAAATTTTCTTATTTTTTTCACTTCCGTTTTCCTTCTTTGAGCTTTTCTTTCTTTCTTTCTTTCTTTCTTTCTTTCTTTCTTTCTTTCTTTCTTTCTTTCTTTCTTTCTTTCTTTCTTT
>JAPQRN010000026.1:1479615-1492101 GCA_037367275.1 Coranthus polyacanthus
ATCCATCCATCCATCCATCCATCCATCCATCCATCCATCCATCCATCCATCCATCCATCCATCCATCCATCCATTTCAATGTAACTGGTCAAGGAACACTTTCATGCAGCACTTTCTTGTGTTACTATGACGAAAGACAATGCTGCATGAAAGTGTTCCTTCGGCATTGTCAGTACCACACAAAGCTTTGTGAAAACATCTGCACCTCCTCATTTGACTGTACAGTTTTGCAGCTCGCCATATAATCAGAATATATATGTATGTATTCATAATATATGTAATAAACATTGTTATAATATAAATTAATATAATATAGGCTACAGTAAATAGATTTTAGTACTGTACTTTACTTTGGAAAGATGTTTTTAACATCTACCTTTGTTTCTAACATCCCTTCTTTAGTTTGTCCAAGTACACTATGCAATATGCAGCAAAAATATAAGTCATATAAGACAAGTTAGTGCAGTTAAGAGAGTTTATGAATCTTTAAACGATTGTATGATAAAACACCACAAGAGATTTAGAACAACAATACTGACACAATGCATTACATTTACAGTGTGGGTGTGTCTCCACCACTGATGAGACCAAACCTATGCTAGACTATTATGTAGGTGACATAAGAGTCTGTCATTAATGAGGAAAATATTAATTACGGTGGCCTTCTGAAAGTATTTTTCTGGAAAGCCTACCAGAGGCTTGCCAGGGACATTTGAACGCATCATTAAATCCTTTGTCACAGGCAGTGTCGGCTCTGTGTGAAATTAACAAGCAAAATATTTTCCGTCATTGTGACCGTGAAATGTCCTTGAGAGATAACAATATGGACTGTCTATAACACCTGATGTATGCGTGAAGGACATATATGTAAATTATGACCCTCATGTTCTGAATAGACCTTCTCACTCAGGGTTTTTCCTTATTTCAGACAAGATCACACAGGAATCATCAATAAGGGCACTCTTAAATAGCTAGAGCATGAAGACAATCCATGCGACAACTTGTGCTGGTGGTTAACTGATGAAAGAAGCTAAAGGCTGAACAAATTAATTTTCACTTGGTGATGCGGGGAGGCAAGCCCAGAGAGGATTTTATATTGTCAGCACCCAGCCCTGCAGGCCCTACACATGCCAAAATGTATGATGAGGAAGAGCAGACACCTTGGGAGACTCATACCTTGGGTATGGGTCTCTAAATCAGAAAAAGTAATTTTAATACAAAGTCAATGCAAAGACACAAAAACACACTAATTCACACCAAGAATCAACAATGAAGAACTAAGTTAATCTGGTGAGTAATGACCCACTCTTTTTTAATGCAGGGGATGAATTTAACTGTCATAAATCAGCTCATTTTCTTTTCAACAACGCATCAAGTATCACCCCGTTTGTACACCCTTGAGCAACATGGGCTTTGTCATCAACCCAGAAACCTACTCTACTCAAGGTGATACGTTAGCTACTGTAGCATTAGCTCCCATAAACTTTTAAGGGCAAATTTTCAAGCCATATTTGTGTAAATAATGCATAGTGAAAGTTCCAGTTTGGTCATCCCTTGTACAGTTGAACTGATAAATTAGCTATAGAAACCAAAACTGTGTTTGTACCATGTTGTAAACATGTTTATTTTCTGCTATCAATATAAATATGTAATTTTGGACAGAACTATTGTTACCGAAGCCTTGAGTTTGCATTTTGATCATCACAAAGAGATGGAGATGGGGAGGCATTGGTGAGCTAATGCTAATGCTAACTTACTGACATGGTAAAATGGTAAACTACATGAAACAGTTGTGTAATGAAATCAAATAAAAAAATCAAATGAGGCAAGCGAGCGGTAAGTCTGCTATTAGCCCTAAAATCTTAAACCGAGGAATCATTTACAAAAGGACCAGCAGTACATTTATCAGAGGGTCTGAATACTACCAATGCCAATTCTTTATGCACTTAAAACATATGTATTTCTTTTGCAGGGTTAGGGTTAGTTAACTCTGTAGTTTTAAGAGCGTGGGCATCTCCTGTTGTTTGAACCTCAACACACAAACTGAAGCCCAGAAAGACATGAATCACTTTCTCACGGTCAGTGATAAATAGCTCTCTCTGTGCCTGTCACTGCCAAAGGACTCGCTGATTGAAGTCTGCGTGGCCCTAGCAGTACCTTTCTTCTTCTTTTCAGAGTGCAGTTTCATAACCTCATCTCATACTGGGGATAAGTCTCTCAGCTCCCTGTCCTTTCACATCAGTGACGTCACAGTGAATGACTCATTCTCATTAATGAAGAGTGAACACCCCTGCGTTTTTATGTTTGACAGTGCACAAGTGAAATGACAGAATGTTAAACTGGCTCACATGCTGTGTGCAAAGTGTTGTATTCATTTCAAACATACAGCTGGAAAGGCAAAAGCTGAAAACATATAGGGAAAGTACTGCTCAGATTGTGACTCTGGAGCGTCTTTTAACCTTTTTATTTATGTTTTTGCTCCAGTCACATCACATGAGAGAAATACTTTTACACACTGATGTGATAAAGGAAACTCCTACAACTAAAGTTTCTTAAACTTGTTTTATTTTCTTTAAAATAACAAAAGAACCTTCTACTAAAGTGATGGCAGGCAGATCAATGTGTACACTATTTCCCCCTCTTCCTCTCTCCATCACCCTGTGTAAATTGGCCCATATGCTGCTGCAGCTTTCTGTTAATCCAGCAGCGTTCAGTTCAGACTAGTGCCAATGTGTTCAAATGTGTTGCTAGGTTGGACCTTGCAAATCCCAGATCAGACCAAAGATTCGTGATGAGACAGAACAGCTTTAGAATGTCACAGGTAAAGTTTGCAGCAGTGTGAACTGACCCGTTTCAAATTGACTCAAACCAGAGGCTATTTTTTATATTATATGGTGTGTTTCTCTAAGTATTTATGGGCTATAGTTCACTTATTACCACAAAACGCAATATTATCATCACCTGTTTCCCCGGTAAATCCTGTCTCAATAGTTTGTGTTTTCTCTCCTTATTAGAGGCGATGCCAACTCCTCTAAACATCAGAACTGCTGTGGGAGAAATTCTTGACACTCTTGTTTTTTTTCTTTTTGCCATTTCATCAGTACCACAAATTCAGCTGTAGTAAATAACTCACAATCACTGTCCTCATGTGTATTTTAAGATGCTACAAAATATATCCAGCTCCTGAAAAGCCAAGAACAGAAGTACAGAGAGTTGTTGCTGTAGAAACTATACATTGTCTAAACTTGTTGCGTCTGAACTGGAAGGTTTCAGAATGTCGCAAACCGGCACATTGCAAGTAGTTGCAAGTTTTCAGCTTGTCTCGTCACAAATTCTAGATCTGCTGTAGTGGTAAATTCATTTTGTTTCTAAAAACATTTTAAATGTTAGAGAACAGATGCTGAAAACATTTGAACAGTTCGTGAAAGTTATACTCAAATCTGCAGTTTATCAGTGTGCTGTTCAGGATTTCCCAGTCAGAAAGATGACTCAGTGACACACTGAAGCCATAATTAGCCTGACCCCACATCTAATGCTGGGGTGTTTCCATTCATATTTTGAATTTCTGTATGAAAAAACTCACAAGTAAAAACACAGAATTAAAAAAAAATCTTGAAAAATATTGAAATATTTCAAAAAAAAAAAATTGAAATATTGCAAAAAATTTTACAATTGGGAGAAGTGGAAAAGTTGGTGTAGTTATATGTGTGTGCATGTGTGGACCAATTAGGAGACTTCAATGTTCACTGAATTAATAAGAGAAACAAATAAATGATATAATAGATGGAAACAGCAATGAAATGACCATGTATGAAGACCAAACTTTTAAACCCTGATGATAATGATGAAACTCTCTGTTATGCTCTTAATATTTGCTCAACAGCAGTAGATGGACACGTGCCTACTTTCACATTTTCCTTTGCAGATTTTCTGAAAATTTGGATAAAATGTGCGTATGTTATAAAAACTAGCACGCATTAGCATCAGTCAGTAGTTCTCCACTCGATTGCAGCCAGATTAGTAATACAGATTGCTAGCTTGAATAAATGGGAGAAAAAAATGACATCTTTCAAACATGTAAACACACCTCCAGTTTGGAGGAGCAGACAGGAGTTCTGACATGAAAGCAATGTAACCTCCTGCTGTAAACAAAACAAAAAGGTGTTTTAGTCACCAAAAAATAAGACCCACAATATCAGTTGAAGTGTATGCTGTATTTAGAATATTTTCACCACTTAACCTTTCTGATGAAAAAGAAGCCGTTGTATCGCTCTCTTCAAAGCCACCAGAGGACTTTGACAAAAGCAGTAATTTTACCTTGCAGAACGTGGGTGGTGCCTGTTTGGATCTCAACTAACTGGCAAATAACTTGTTAAGCATGTAAACTAATATGATAAAGTACACAAAGTAATTGAAGCAACCCCTGTGTTCTGCTGCTGTCTTCAGTATCTTCTTTTATTTTTGAAACCTAATTTTATATGCTTGGGAATGTATTTTGTCAAATTTGGCTGGGTGGTTAAAATATTTTTCTGTGGTGTGACAAACTCAGAACACTGATTTATCACTGCTTTACGCAGTCTATAAGGGAAAAGTGACCAAGGAACATGACAGCAAATGTTAAATTACCATCAGATGATCAGATCATTCAACCTTTATTTAATCACAGAATACATTGAGATACAGCAATAATTTGCAACATAGCTAATAAAACAACAGGAATCAGATTATCAGAGAGGCATTTCATGAGTCTGTAATAAAAGGGGTAGCTAACAAAAAGTCAATGGTTCAAATGTTTGAAAGACAATAATGTAATTTCAGTGACTCTAAAAATTGAGTTGAACCTGTGTAGGAGGCTGGTTGCAATAAAGTGATGAAGTTGCTGATGCACATGAATGACTCAGCACCACATTCTGACATTTTTGTGTTTAACCACTCACAAACACACACTTGTTTTAGGTAAATTATAACAGTTTCTGGTGAGTTAGAACACATTTCAAAGAAATGCTACATCACTCCATGTCCCGCAGAATATTTCAGTCGACTGAGATATTGGTGGCTGATAGAGGTCAGTATGTGTCACAGATTGCTCAGTGCACCTTGAAATGAATTAGATTTTATGGAATCTATATTTACACTCCTCTGTGTGTCTTCGTCCCTCTCTGTCTCACTTGTGCAGTTCACCGGTGGAGTCAGTTTTATTTTATGCCATCACTACCCTCCACAACCTCCTGCTCCACCAAGAGGGGGCAAAGATGGCAGTGCGTCTCGCTGATGGCTTGCAGAGGATGGTTCCATTGCTGAAAAAGAGCAACCCCAAGTTCCTGGCCATCACCACTGACTGTCTGCAGCTTCTGTCCTATGGCAACCAGGAGAGCAAGGTAAAGAGAAGAAGAGGGTGAACATTAAACCCTGTTAGGTCCATCGACCTTTTAAAAGAGGTGGAATTAGCCACTGGGAGATCACCTATGGGTTTTTATTTTGAAGCCTGGAGCCAGAAGTAACCATATTGTAATAGATGAGGCTGGAGCTCAGCTCAGCTGCTGACTCGGACATTTGGAGCTGCTGTTGAATAAAACATATTTATTTCCTGACAGCTCTGTAACATAACACTGTTAGTCAATATGGTTGGTGTTTTCAGTAAGTTTTGATTAACCCCTCACTCTGCCTCAGGTCCACCCTCTTAATCTAGATAAAATGACAGAACGCAAACCAATGGGTGACGTCACTGAGGCTTCATTCACTACTCATATACAGTCCATGATTTTAGCAATGGGGCCTTTCAAGGAACTGCAGATTTTGGCACTTATGTGTTACTCTCATTTTTCCACTTCTTTATCACAGAATAACACCTCCTCTTTCTTGTTTCTTGTTAGCTCATCATCCTAGCCAATGGAGGTCCAGAGGGTCTGGTGTTCATCATGAGAAACTACAACTATGAGAAGCTATTGTGGACCACCAGCCGTGTCCTCAAAGTGCTCTCTGTATGTCCCAGCAACAAGCCAGCCATAGTAGAGGCCGGTATGTCTACTCCACAGAACAGGAATGTGCAAAATGTCACATATAAGAGTGCTGCTGCAGGGAAGATTGATCCATTGACGTTTTTTGGCATCACCAAAAGTAAAATGCTAACATAGGCTATAAACAAACTACACTACAGTCACACGACTTCAGTGCCACCACCACTGAGCTTCCAACATGTAAATTAATTTCACGTGCTGAGCTCTTTCCTCTTAGCCTGACCTGATATAGAATTGACCCTATGGTGGTTACTAAGAACATGAAAAACCTCCCTATATCCAGTGTTTCGTTTGTCCCTTCGCGGGTTAAGACTGTAAATGTGAACTAGTGAGTAGATGACCTTTTTTAAGACATGTAAAAGCTTCAGAATTGATGAGTGAAGTATTTTATGCCATTGCACAAAACAAGAAAATATCTTAAGTTGTCGTAATCATGGACCTTATTACAGACATCTAACAAAAAAAACCCATTCAAAAAAACACACTGGCTTTAGATGAGGGAAAAGGAAGTTCAAAATGCTAACTCACTTGTCTGTTTACTAAACCATATGTGGCTTTAATTTTCCCAGGTGGTATGCAGGCTTTGGGCCAGCACCTTACAGGCTCCAGTCAGCGTCTGATTCAGAACTGCCTGTGGACGCTCCGCAACCTGTCAGATGCTGCAACCAAACAGGTACACGATGAGAAGTGAAATACTTGTGATCGGTACTTACAGGTGTCAATCACATATTTAATCCTTTTCCTTTCTGAAAGGATCTTTTTGATCATTTCGAGGTTTGGGCTTGTTGGTTGGACAAAGCAGCATTGGGATGGAGTCAATTTGAGCTCTGACAGTATTTTCTGAATTTATTCAAACTATTCCTTTAAGGTGGTACAGAGATCTACCAGTTGCACCTTCAGTTAGGCTCAAAAACCACAGTTTAGAGGTTGGTGAAACTTATTTAGGCTACCTGTCAGCAGCAAAGCAGAGCAGACAAAATTTCCAGAACTGACATGTATGCTTACATTGTATGGACATGATGCCCATTAAGCAGTTTTACAAACAGGTAGCACACATATTACAACCTGTAGAAGCTAAATGTCTGTGTATCTTTATAGTTTATGTTGTATTTTTGTACTTCATCGACATATAGTGTGTAAAAAAAGAGATGCTAATCATGATTAGCACACTACACTAGTGGCATTTGCACATGTTGCATTTCAATGTAGTCGCATCTAATGAACAGCAGAGTGGAGCATCCATCCAGGCGATCCATTCTAGCATCAACTCAGCTTAATGCGTGATATATTCATGTGTTCTTCCTGTCTCTCTGTCTTCAGGAGGGGTTAGACGGTTTGCTGCAGATTCTGGTTACACAGCTGGGCTCAGATGATGTCAACATGTTGACCTGTGCCACAGGGATCCTGTCCAATCTCACCTGTAATAATTCACGCAACAAGGTAATGTGGAAATCAACAGTAATAACAAGTTATTAAGATGGTAGTTTTGATCATAGACTGTATAAAAGAAGTAGATGTAGCCCTGCAACATCACCCATTTGATTGGCTTGTATATTCCAAAAGGCTACCAAATGAATGTAACATTTGGTCATGTAGCTAAGTTATGCTAACAGGCTGGGTATCTTAACACAGGACCGGCAAACTTGATGAAATATTTGCATGATAGAATCCTTTGATGGTCTTGTTAATTACTCAGAATTTCAGTAGTGTGATCTGTTGTTTTGTTCAATAAACAGAAGCCCCGAAAGTCTGGCTCAGCAGGCAAGAAAGCCGTCAATCAAAACCAGCATGGTGGACATGGACCATTATATATACTTTTAAACCTTAATACAGTTTAGAGACCAAAACTGTTTTTTTGTATCAGGCTGTGAACATGTTTAATTCTGCTGTAATATTTGCCTTTTTACATGGGGGACTATGGGAATTGACTTGTCCCCAATAGGCCAATTTAGGAACTGCAGGATTTGGCAGCTCATTCCAGCTTCCTTTTTCAGCTCTGGAGGTTGCTGCTTAGTTTTGGCCTATACAGTATATATATACAGTATCACATTTAATCAAAAAATTTGGGACCCCCTCTTAAGTTATGGCACAACAGAGATCAAAGTGATTAATGCTCAACAACAGTGTACACCAGGATAAACATGTACTTTCATATGCTGATATATATGCATTAAGTTTTTACCAAATATTAACCACATATATTTATGCATGCTACCTTATCGGTCATATGACAACACCTTTATGTAGGTTTACACTAAGCTAGTCATGATTGAAACTTTTCCTGCATGTTTGATTATTCTTCTGTTGACTTGAAAAAAACAGGAAGGAAAGAGGAAGAAATTATCTATGATCTATATTATCTAAATCATACATCTTTTATTAACAGAATGAAATGATATATGGCTATATATATATATATATATATATATATATACATATATACATATATATAGCCATATATACGTTTGTGTCACTGTGCTTTCATTCTGTTAATAAAAGATGTACACTCTGCAGCTCAGAGAAAATCAATTTAAAAGAGCAATATATCTTATTGATATTTGCGGTTTTTTTTCTTTGTATTCCAACCACACACACACTATATGATATGTTTATAAATGAATTTCTAAGTTATATTTGTTGTCGTTCATAAAGCACACCTGCATGTCTGATGAGGAATTTGATTCTTTTTTCATGATATATTTGTTTGAATCCCCAGACTTTGGTGACTCAGTACGGCGGTGTAGAGGCATTGATCCACGCTGTGCTTCGTGCAGGGGAGAAGGAAGACGTTGCCGAGCCGGCAGTCTGTGCCCTGCGTCACCTCACCTCCAGGCATCAGGATGCCGAGCTGGCCCAGAATGCTGTACGGCTGCACTACGGCATCCCAGCTGTGGTCAAGCTTCTGGGGCAGCCGCACTACTGGCCCGTGGTAAAGGTGAGGAGGGGCATTGCATGACCGTGCAATGAAAACACTCTGACTCAGCTATATGGAAAGTAAAGGAAAGGAAAGAGAGCAAAAGATGGAATGGAAAAGAAGGAAATTATAGAAAATAAAGATGAAATGTAAGAAAGGAACAATGAAAGGAAAGGTAAGAAGGAAGGAAGGGAAAGGACAGGTATGAAAAGGCATGGAAATTTAAGGGAAAGAAGGAAAGGAATGAATGAAATGACAAAAGGTAAGGAAAAAAGAAAGGAATAAAAGAGGAAAGAATAAAGGAACGAAAGTAAAAAAGGGAAAGGAAACAAAGGAAAGGAGAGAAAGGTAGAAAATGAAAAGTAAGGAAGAAACAACGAAAGGAATATTAGGGTAAGAAGGAAAGGAAAGGAAACAAAAACGAAAAAAGAAGTAAAGGAAACAAAGAAAGGAAGGAAAATCAAGATGAAAGGTAGGAAAGGAATGTCAAAAGGAAAGGTAAAAGGAAGGAAAGGAGAGGAAAGACAAGAGACACACACACACACACAAAGACACATGTCTCCCATCATGCTTCTCTCCCAAAACACTTCAGCTGTGACAACACCCGCTAGCATCCGGTGTCCCTGGAGAGACAGCCAGATAAAGAGAGCCGCAGAGCTGTTTGTTTTGTCTCAGTGTTTCAGCGAGGAGGAGAGACAAAGACTCAGTGTCACTCAGAGGATCGACAGATTCAGCCCAAGCAAATTAGGATGTGTTCACTTAATGAGACTAAAAGTCTATAGTCCTGTAAGCAGCTCCCACGGGTTAATTGGTAATATATAAAGTGCTGTAAGAAATGAAACATACTGAAAAGCCTTACTGTGGAGGGAGGACCATTTGATCCCCCAGTCGAGTGCTGGATGATGGGGATGATGTTTGTTTTTGTTGGCTAGCCTAGAAGTTAACATCACCCCAGTACCCTTGACCAAAAATAAAGAAGATTTTCCTGTTGGCTTTTTTTTGATTATTTAAGCAAAAAAACTATTATCAGACTAATGAGTAGATGGCTTTGTGTTCGGTGAGGTTTAATGCGCCCGACAACATTTTAGTGTCATTTCAAGACATTTTCGTGTGAAAATTTGCTAACTAATTTTATGAGTTCCTAGGGTTAAGTGTAGGGTTTAGGTTAGGGTTCCAACAATGTGGAAAATTCTTGCAGGGGAAAAATTCAATTCATTTCAGATGGATATTGATTTCTACAGATTTCCCTGTATGGAAATATACACTTCTCACAATTTGCTAAGGAGGAAGCGCAAAATTTGAGGTATATTCATTCTGGATTAAAGCTGATGCCTTATATGTCATTATTTGGTTTTGGTGTGTATTCTGGTGTATATTTTGGTGGGTATTGGTGTATAATTATTACAAATCTGATATTTATAGCCAAAACACACTTATCATGCAACTCTGGATAAAATGACCTTGCTCCTTAGCAAATTGTGAGAAGTGTACATTTGACCAATTAAATCCTTACAAATCCTCCATCCTTCCCCCACTAATGAATAAGACCCCAAGATATGTAAACTCCTCTACTTGAGGCAGCAACTCATCCCCAACCCGGAGCAGCACTCCACCCTACTCTGACAGAGAACCATGACCTCATGGCTGCTTCCCACTTGGCTGCAAACTGCCCCAGTGTGAGCAGGAGGTTACAGCCCAATGACACCAATGGGATCACATCATCTGACAAAAGCGAGAGATGAGATCTTGAGGCCACCCTCCACCTCCTGGCTGCACCTACAGATTCTGTCCATAAAAGCTATGAGCAGAATCAGTGACACAGGGCAACCCTGGCAGAGCAGTGCATCCCCCATCAACAATACATTATCAATAGGACACACAAAAAAAGGCTCTGAAGCATGATTACACAATCCTCTGACCTCAAGTCAAGCACCTCTGAAGTCTAACATTACAAAGACAACAATATCATCAGAGTTAGCAAAAGGCAGTTTAAACAAACCTCAAAGTGTTACATGGTCATCCAAAAATATTGCCTGAAGAGATACAGGTGCAGCTCCTGGATCAGCTGGAACCCCTGGAGCTCAACATGTTCCATGCACCTCCCTTCGTGTCATCACTGCTGCTGCTTGACGCCATCTCCTTGAAGTTGCCAATTTTTTGGAACATAGCAATGCAATTAAGTCACCCAGGACCCAGTGTGCATAGTTGTCATACAAAAAATTCATGCAGATTTTCTGCTTTTCCCACAAAGCATTTTCACACCACACTGGTAGCAAACACCCTTTAAAAGAAACATAAAAACTTCACAAGACTTATTGTATGTTTTAGAGCAAAACATGTAAATCTCTTAAGCTTGTGTTAACAAAATACCTTATTTCAGGCATCTCTCACTTCTAGATAATGGAACCAAGGAGTCCAAAAATCTAACTACAGAAATGGTATCTAATATTCATGATCATGTTTTTATTAGTGTATAATCACGTGAACATAATAACATGGGGGACTCTGCCACATTTATTAGTATTAGTATTAGTATTTTCAGTAATATTGTAAATTGCTTTTTAGATTGATGGTTCAAAGAAGCATCTAATCTGACTTGACACATCCCTGTGGATGATACTATTTCCACTCCCTCAAAGCCCCTCAGTTTGCAGTGAGTGACAGCAGCCTTCAGAACAGATGGAGATACTGTATAAATAGTTAGTTAGCAAAGGAGCTAACATTGCAGTGCGCAGCACCAGCTCTTTGGCAGCATGACAGCATGAGTAACAGGCTCTTTTTTAACCTGTATCTTTTAAATGAGTGATGGAGGCCAGTGCTCACATTCTCACTGTGCCCTAATAACTGTCATGCCAAATAAGGAAAGAGATACACACAGATTAAATAATAAACTATAGAATTTATTCCTCCTGTCACTGGTGCCAGAATAAGAGTTTTTTGTCTCCCCCATTTCCAGTTCTTTACAAAAACAATGGTAACATGGGCTGTGGCTGCACTGAACATGTCAGGCATGTTTGTTTCTTCATAATCTGCCCTTTTCCATTTTTAGATGTGTTTTATTTTTGCATTTTCGTAGCATTCAAGCTGTAGAGTAGGTTTTGACATTCATTGGGTGTAACTGCATTGACTTCTACTAACTGTGACATCACGTGCATACCCTTTGGGTTTTAGCACTACAGTGAAGCATTTAGTGTAAAAAAATCACACACCTTCTACTGAGTCATGACTTTGAAGAGAAGCATCTTTATATCTGTTCTAAAGCTAACCATAACACTAGTAGCACGCTAACAAAAGCTAACTTTAAGGAAGATTTTGCTGCTAAAAGCTGAGGTCTGCTTTATATTCCCTTTATATTTGACAGACATTTCCACTACGGTGGAAACCACTTATAGTGATCACATCTGTCCAGGTCAAATTGATCACTACAAGCCGATGATCATTACAACTGGACCTTTAATTTGTCAGCTGTCTGGAGGTCTACACCTTAATCTGTTGGTAAATATAGCTAGATATTTCGGTACCTGTTACATTAGACATGTATGTCTCTGTACCTGC
>JAPQRN010000026.1:1515494-1532614 GCA_037367275.1 Coranthus polyacanthus
TAATCCCTATTGCCAAAGGTTCCATTGCTATTACAAAAAGTAGAGGGGAAATTGGTGACCCTTGTCTTGTGCCTCGAGATAACTCAAAAGGCTGAGAGACAGAGAAGTTTATTAGTAGACATGATAGCTGTAGAATCAGCAAGTAAAATTTTAATCCACCTCCTGAAATAATTTCCAAATCCAAAACATTCAAGCCATTCAACTCGGTTGAACACCTTCTCTGCGTCAAGGGATAAGACTGCAGTATCGGGAGAATCTTCGCAAGCATGAATTAAATTGAGAACTCTTCTTATTATGGAACCCCTGGCGATTTGGCACAAATCCATTTTGGTCGCCATGCATAATGGCTGGTAGAACCTTCTCTAGTCTCATAGCTAGTACTTTAGCTATAATCTTTGCATCTGTGTTCATGAGATATAGGTCTGTAAGAACCACATTCAGTTGGTACTTTACCTGATTTTAGGATTAGAGTGATCATAGCATTACGTAATGAAGCAGGAAGACAATTCATTTTAAAAGGATTCCAAATAACCCCAAACAAAGGAGATACTAATGTCTCTTTGAATAATTTATGAATATCTATCAGAAGCCCATCTGGACCTGAGGCCTTACTGCCTTTCATATTTGTTACGACTTGGGAGATATGCTCTAAACTTAATTTCTTCTCTAATTCAGTTTTGGATTCTTCAGAAATATGGAGAATATCTATTTTATCAAGAAAGCTGTTTTGATTTGACAAGTCTAGGGGGCAGTCAGAATTCTAAAGAGTTTTATAATATGAGACAAAAGTATTATTAATTTCTGTAGGATCTGTGGATAGTTCTCCTTGTTCGTTCATAATTGCGTTAATAGCTCTATCAGACTCAAGATTTTTTATTTGCCAGCCTAGCAATTTACTCGGTTTTTCATCCTGGTCATAAAAAGACTGTTTCAGTCTTATTAGGCTATCCTCAGCTTTATGTAAGGAGAGCTCCTCATACTCTGCTTTAAGAGTAAGTAGTTCTTGTTTTGTTTGTGCTGATGGCCACCCTCTCTAATTCTCTAATCTTGGAGTCTAATTCCTTCATTTTCTGTATGAACTGATTAGATTTAGAGCTAGTGAAGCTAATCATTTGTCCTCTAATGTAAGCTTTTAAAGCTTCCCATCTAATGGCTGTAGATGTTTGATCAGTATTAATAGAGAAGTAAACATCGATGTGCTCACCTATAAATTTTATGAAAACTAAATTTTGTAACCATTTGGGATGTAAGCACCAATTAGTAGAGTGTTTGTTTGATTGAGTATCTTTATAAAATAGGGATATTGGAGCATAATCTGACACAACATTCATTCATTCATTCATTTTCTGTAACCGCTTAATCCTCTGGAGGGTTGCTGGAGCCGATCCCAGCTGACATCGGGCGAAGGCGGGGTACACCCTGGACATGTCACCAGTTCATTGCAGGGCTGACATATAGGGGGCGAACAGCCATTCACTCTCACATTTACACCTATGGGCAATTTAGATGGGCAAACCTGTTTAACCTGTTACGGTTAAGGTGCATGTTTTTGGATTGTGGGAGGAAGCGGGAGAACCCAGAGAGAACCCACGCAGACACGAGGAGAACATGCGAACTCCACACAGAGAGGCCCCAGCCGGCCTGTGTTGGGTTCGAACCCAGGACCTCCTTGCTGTGAGGCGCTGCTGCCACTCTGACACAACAACATCGTGTTTACAATTATTTATATTAGATAGCAGAGAGAAATGAAATTAAGAAATCTATTCGGGAGTGAGTTTTAAATGATGCTGAGTAGCAAGAGTACTCCCTTTGTTGGGGTTTTGCATCCTCCATGGGTCACAGAGATTCAGATCTATTACATATTGTTGAATTTTCTTCCTTGTTTGAGAATGTGCACACAGTTGTAATGAGCGATCAAGCTTTGGGTCCAGAGTACAATTTAAGTCAACCGCTAATAATATTTTACTGGGGAGATTGGCCATCAGCAAAAACAAGTTCTCAAAGAATGATGGATTGTCATCATTGGGACCATAAACATTAACAGAATTAATTTTTTTCACTTAATAGAGTTCCTTGCACCACTAAGAATCTACCTACTTTATCATAAATAGTATTACTAACTTGGAAAGGCACCGAATTGTGTATCAACACCATAACCCCTCTACAGCGGGAGGGAAAACAGGACGCCAGCACTTTGCCTGGCCATCTTCTTCGTACCTTTATCATATCGTCTCTGAGTAAATGTGTCTCTTGTATAAAAGCTATCGATGAATTGAGCTGCTTAAGTCTGGTAATAACCTGCTTAAGCTTAACCAGTTTTACCATGCCTCTGTTATTTAATGTCATCCAAATTTAATAATATACCGGATTTTGAAATATTTTGGAAATGTACCAGCACAGAACAATATTTTGTGAGGAGTACAGAGTAACAAACATAAAACTTAAAATCTGCCATTGAAAAATCCCCTTAGTTGTGAACCTTTGTCCCCCCTCCCCTCCCCCTGAACTCTGGGTGTGGACCACTATAAGTACTGAACCAATGTGATTTGATAGTGTCTCCTGGCAAGGAAAAGAAAAAGAACATTCCACATGAATATGAAACTTAAAAGTCGTTGCTAAACTGAATATAAGTCAAACACTTCTGAAGAAAACAAAGCGATAATAAGCCAGTTTAGGTCAAAAACAGACGGAATTCAAACGATGATTCAGCCTGTCCATCTATATATGATATCAAACCCTACCTGTTGCAGGTGAATAAACAAGGATTCTGCAGTTTACTTGACTTGTTCTGTGTGTCCCCTTTGTTCTGTAAGCCGTGAATACATTTCTCGGCCTCCACAGGACTGCCAAACTCCCGTGTTTGTCCATCAGATGACACTCGGAGCCTGGCAGGGTAAACCATCCCATAGCGAACATTCAACAATCTCAGCTGCTGTTTCACCCTGTCAAAATGCCTCCTTCGTCGGTGGAGCTTGGTTGATAGATCTGGGAAGAACATTACTTCTTGATCGCCACACATAACTTTGCCTTTAGCTCGAGCAGCTCTCATCACACGGAGTTTATCTTGGAAATTTAAACTTCACAATGAGGACTCTCGGTCTCGTGGGTCGATTGGGCTGGGTCTGACCAGGTAATCTGTGCGCTCTTTCGATGAGAAGTGGTGTCGGGAATGTTGCAGGTCCCAATGCTTCGGGTAGCCACCTCTCCAAAAAAGTAACTGCATTTGTTCCTTCCATCTTCTCTGGCACATTAACTAGTCGTAGGTTAGACTGTCAAGAATGGTTTTCAAGGTCATCTAATTTGTTCGAGAGGAGAGTCACTTGTTTAGCTAGCGCATCAGACTTCTCTTTCTCCAAGTTAACTGTGTCCTCTACATTACTAATGTGCACCTCTGCTTCATCCATGCGCACCGAGAAGTCTTGCACATCCTTCTTAACATCATGAATAGCGTTCAGTACCATATCAATCTTCGAGGCGAAGTCATTTCTCATCACATCAATTTTCTGAATAACATCCATGTTTGAAGTCGTTCCCACATCCACGTCCTCTGCTTGAAGCATGGGGTTAGCATCGTCTGCTGAACTAGCTAGGCTGTTAGCATCTGAGCCGCCGCCGTCTTCTTCAATTGAAGAAAAGTTTGATATATTCTTGTTCTTTCTCAACGGCATATCACTGAAGTGTATTAACAAACCACCTGCAACACCTGGTATCTCTGTTCATTAGGTTATAGGATTATTTACAGGAATAAACTCCAGTGTCGCCAGGAGCCCACCAAAAACCATGTGCTCAGTTCAGCACCATAGTCACGCTGCCCACGGAGTGAGTAACTTGACTTTGAAAAGAATAGGTGCCATTTTGGGGTCTACAATCCTGTTCGTATCGTACATCCATGCTTGCAACCAACATTACTGGTGTTTCTTTTATGTGATAAATAATATTGTGTTATAATAACAGCACAACAACATAATTTAAAATATAAAATAAAGTAGTAAAAATGTAGTAAAATTACATTTAATATTAATATTATATACAGCTGTGAAAAAAAATAACAGACCACTCTGTTACCTTACCCTACATTTCACCTGTAAACCTCTGAAATGAAGCTGAGCTTTAAGCTACATAAAACACAAACAGCAAAGTGAAAGAGAGAGCATCAAAGTGTCCATTGGAAATCAAGATTATGTGACCAAATATTGATTACTGAACTCTTGCTTAATTAAATCATTATTGTGTTGTTTCAAAATTATTTAGGGTCTGCAAATAAACGCTTCAAATGACAATGTTTTTATTTGGAATTTGGGAGAAATGTTACCTACCTGTAAATAGTAAAACCAGTGGTCTCTTCATTTTTTTCCACAGCTGTATATTGTATATTGTAACTGTCTTTTGTTAACAACTGTGTGCTAAGCTGGCAGGGTCTTACCTTGGGGTAAATGATTGAGTTTCTATTCATCAATTAATGTTATATTGTGAATTTAGTTCCCAAATACATCCTATAGTACTGGTTGGGATGACAGAGTTAGGATGAATGCTTCAAAAAAGAAAGAAGTTGACTTTGGATGTCACATGTTAATCTAGAGTTGACAAGATTTTGTCATTGGTTCAAAGGTAGCTTTGCTCTGATTGTGAATTTTTGAAATACTGTCCTCAGAGTTCACTAGATTGACACATACACTAAGAACTAAAAATTTTTTGACAAAAAGGCCCAGGCCTTTTAGGCTGGTAAATAGCCCCTTGTAAAGTAATCTGGGGCAATAGTACTTTTTGCCGATGCCACTTTGGTGAGGAGACAGGAGACGGGTTGAAGAAAGATGTGAACATGGAGGACAGAAGATGGAGAAAGTGAGGAGTCTGAACAGAGAGAAAAGAGAAGGTGTCAAACAGAAAACAGCTCTTTTCTTTCTCCCCTCTTTGATGGTTTTTCTTGCCCTTCGCTCTTCGTATTCTCTCATTTCCTCTGTGTACATACTTTGTGCAAATCCCTCCATCTCACCATCTTTAATTATTGCTTTAGTAAAGTCTTCATCCCGAGTGTATCCCTGCATTTGTGTGCGTGTGTGTACGCTCAGGAGGTTGTTGGTCCTATTAAAGGCTGAATCTCCATGTGTAGTTTTTTTTTTTCTCTAGAAGCTTAATCCACTGCAGTGGTTCACCCCCCCCACACACACACGCGCACACACACACACACACACACACACATACAACATACCGTATATCCACACACACTTAGCTGTCAGTAACTGTAATGAAGGTTAATTGAAGGAGATATAGTGCAGCTGTCACAGCCAAATGAACTAATTTTCTCTGCGTCTGTCTCACAGTTACACTTTCCATATGCACTGAAACTGAACTGAAAACGTAATTAACATTTCAAAACTATAATAACTATGCCATGAAGGCCTGAGTTTTCAAACATTATGTAGACTACTTTTAAAGTTTGGCTTCTAATATATTCAACAGAAAGGTTCATTACATAAAATAGTCTTGTCTAGTATTCTCTTTCCCTTTATTGTTAGATCCTTTTTTAACATTTAAATCACCCTTCAAGCGGAGTACATTGTGTGAAGGTGTCTCATCTACAGCCTCTTGAATTTGATCATAGGAGTTATCTTTCTCCTCTTCAGGTGCATCCTCTGTTGGTGCAAAGCAAACTATGGCTGTGACCTTATTGAACGCTGAGTTGTACCTTGATTTGATGATTCTTTCGTTGATAGGTTGCCATTCCAACAGGCTTTGATGAACCTCCTTGGTGGTAATGATGGCAACTTCCCAACTATGCTGTTCATTGCCTCTACCTCAATGAAGTATATGATGCCCTGTTACTCACTGCCACGCTCCACTCTCTGTCCATCTTGTTTATTTACTCCCAGAAGCTCAATGTTGTAGCTTTCCATATCTTTTATGACTTGGGCAAGTTTTCCCATATGTTCCAACATGTAGCTCTACATGTTGTCTTTGGTTGTCTGAGTATGTCTAATCTAATTATACTGTTTTTATCACTAACAAATCCACGTAAGAGCATTTTAATGTTGTAGTTCATCATGTCAATTTTAGATCTTAAGATCACTTTAAGTTTCAAATAAAGTATAAAGTAGTAGTAGTAGTAGTAGTATACTACAGTATTAAGTAGTATAAAATGGAAATACATTGGTATGTAATATAGCTTTTGTAATACATTAAAATGCATGGAAATAAACTGATACATGTTTGTTCTCCTTTCTTAGCCTGAAGTGAGTACTGAAAGTACGGAACCAGTTCAGGATGTGGTTCACCTATAGTAGCTGAGCATACTCATAGACTGGATGCAGGAAATGCCCAGTCTGTATCTGTCAATTCAGAACTAAACTGTTCAGAACTAAAACTCTACATCTACAGCCCTAAACCTAATCTTATCAGTTTGATCAAAAAACAATTCTCTGGTGAAATTATTGTTTGGCAGCCAGCTACTTTCATCTCACCTACTGCTTGTCAGATTCTGATAAAACATGGAAAAAATAATTATTATATTCTAGGTACTGCCATATGCAACATATTGTATATCTATTTGATAATCTCTTTCTTCATCTCTCTGTCTGTCTCAGAGTTAGATGCTGCTTACCCGCCTTTTGGTTACGCTGAACTGCCCCTGGATACCCTGCCACTAGACCCTGACCTCCATGAGCCCTACATCCCTGACATGACCTACGACCCCAGACAGGCCTACCCTGAACCACTCTAACAGGTAAAGTGAGTACGCCCTATGAAGTAGATAACTGCTGCTGGGGTTAACATCTTGGCTCAATATTGGACTAAAAAAAAACCCTTCAGCAAAGGAACACTTTAAATTATGGTCCAATGTCCCTTTGGATTTTCACTGTCTTTTCAGTTACTAATCAGTCATCAAGTGGTGAAATGATAACGATTTGTCACATTCCCTGAGTTTATACAACTTGAACACAGTAGTAGCTATGACATTATTCTTTTGAAGACAGAAATTGAGCTTCACACCCTGACCATGACATTCATGGAGAGAATATGGTCTGTTTCAAGAACTTGTAGGGATATCAAACTTAGCATGACATAGAACAATAGCCACTTTTAGGGGAGATACGATGGCTACAAAAACAACAACTGAAACAAATTAAACCACTGATGGAACTAACTAAAATTAAAATGTAATTCACATTGGATCCAAAAATATCAAAATCAATCAAAATTTGAGAAGCATTATAACCTTGTTTAGGAACAACAAGAGAATGGTTACAAAAGGTACCACGTTCTGTTTATAACACATCTCGTGAAGACATTCTGTATTTGTATCACGCACTGCTGCTGAATAATTGCTTTTTTGTTGTTGCAGGAGCATAATACAAAAATGCTGAAAAGAGAAAGAACAAACAAATCACAGGAACAAAGACTGGTGAAATGGATGGAGGAAGAAGGAGTTGTAATCACGAAAAGGATCAGCCATTCCTAATGGATGGAAAAATTCCCATTTTGGCAATCAAGAACTATTAAAGTGATTGCTTATTAAAAAGACATTTATTGTTGCTGTAAATGAAAAAAAAAATGTAACTTTGTTATAATGTTTTACCGTGGGTTGGAAGTTGGCAGGGGTTGGGGTCGGGTAGGGGGTGGTTGGATTTGAGGCATTGTTACACGGGTAACTTTTTGAAGCAATCAAATTAGGCAAGAATGCCTTAAAATGTCAGTTTGGGACATGAGGGACGAGCAAGATACCCTCTACTCCCTATCATCTTTTAGCCTCTAACTAAATTAGAATTTCCTCAAATGCTCTGATGTCAATCTTAAATGTGTGACATCCATGGTACTATGCTTGTTACAATATTAATTGTGATTCTGTTAATTTTTTCCAACCTCTGGATGTCTCATGGAAAATACCCATACCCATTAGTAAGATGTTTCACTAAATAGAGTGCTGCAGAAATGTGTTCCAACTCCCAGTTCTCTCATCTTGAAAGTCAGTGGAGTTTTATGCCTGAAATAAGGTCATGTTCTATGACAAAGTACAGATGTAAATACTCCACTCCTCAATTTTGAAACTTGCATGTTTTTGTTAACAAGTGGCTAAATGAGGCTACAGAATCACACAGAATCATAGACTGTATATAATGAGTGGACAAAGCCTCTGTGGCTGTTTTAAACTCAGTCAGATGGCGAGTTGGCATTTGATTGTGCCATCTTTGTTTTTTGGAGCCAGATGTGACCACATTTGGACAAGAGGGTGTGGCTGGGGATGAGCGAGGAGTGAAACTTGTCATGCTGATGCTAACTAACTGAAAACAATGACCACACCAACTAACACTGTCATATTAAATGTCGTCAAGTAATTCCAGCTACTTGATAACTGTTCACGCATACAGTTGCATTTGATAATAACAGTAATGTCAAAGTAAAACATAAACACACTAATTAACAGTAGCTGACAGACATTAGCTAATGTAGCTAAGGTCTGCTAACAGGCTGGTAAAGTCCTCTAATGGTCTTCTTAGTGTAACTTGTCAACCACAACTACAGTTGAGGTGTCAGGACAAAATCCAGTATGTTTTATTCCATAAACAGAAGCTCTGAAAGTCCGACTAAGCACCTGAACTGGCTTTCAGTCAACGTCCATATAACATGGCAGACATGGACAGATGATATTCAAAGTGGCCATGACTTTAATTATGCTTTTACCCTTAATATACTTAATAGTATATTTATAGTAAGTATACTTCAAATACTTAACAGGTCAGTCACTCCTATACAGATGTCATGAACAGGGAAATTGGCTATAGAGACCAAAACCCATCCAGGCTGTATACATGCTCATGCTTTTGGAGCCAGCCTCAAGTGGCGTTTTCTTGTTGTTATGCAACTAGAAGCTCTGCATTTTTCCATTGTTTTAAACAAGCGTTATTTAAATATTTTGACAATATAGATGAAGATGCAGTGTTTTATTAATTGCATAGACTGTGGAGGCCTAATTTGTCCAGACTGAGTTTTATAATGAATGAAAAATGTTTTTACACTCCCTTGTAACACTACCTGTGTAAATCAATCATCATCATTATTTCTGCAGGAGCAAAACAAGACGTTACACATACTCCAAGTTAAAGACTAAAACCAAACACTTAAATACAACACAGATGTTAAAGTGTCAGAATAAATGGACTAAAATAAACTAGCCCAGTGACATTAAAGCTAAAGGAGCCAAAATAAGGGACAGAATTTGAAAATGCACACCTTTACTCTCCTCTTGGTCCAAATCAAAAGACTTCATATAAATATAGGTTAACCTGACAGTTTCACACCACTTGTGGAAAAATTAAAACACTTTTCCAAGCTTCTGTGTGGAGCTGCAGAGTAGAGCAATGGAGTCACGTCTGAGGAAATCTGAACAGTGATCAGTAATTACAGCTGTCAATCACATATTTAGTCCTCCTACCTGCCTAAAAAACCTTGGAGTTAGCCATAGTCTGCATCACAGGTAGATTTTCTACAGCCTGAAAAGTCCACAGAAGTGGGTAGAATTCTTGGTTCCTCTCAGATCACTTTAATTACAATATGTTGAAAGGTAATGATAAGAGTTTTTGCCCAGTGATGCAAAGCACTGAGTGAAGCAGCTTTAATGCTACAAACCCACAGTGCACCACTCTGTAAAATAACGTAACTGTTACTTGGGCCATTTAAAATGAATGTTAGCTGAGAAGGAAAGTTTTGACAGCTCTGTCATCATTTATTTTTTTAATGACATGATCTGTACGATGCCAAATTAAGATCACCCAACCCTACACTGTCTCATTTATAGCTGTGTTTTACTTTTGGTGAATATAAAATCCTAAAAGTGTTTTTCATTTATGAGTATTATCTCGCTGAACAAATTGTGTGTGTAAGTATCATTAACTTTTTTGCCACAGAGGTTAATTTCTGCAATAATCCAAAAGCCAGTGTAAAAATCCTATTGGGGTTTTATTGAGGGACCAGGCCGATGCTAACTTCAGGGTTAGCCTCTAAAAATTTGTCACCACTGAAGCACTCTACTACAGTTTCATATAATTCCCATTTTACCCAGGTTCATCGCTGATATTAAAGAGGCTCACTATGAAATTAGTTAACTACTCTGCTTGCAAAAAGTCAGACATTTCAAAGTAAAAGCATCACTGTGCTGAAGTAAGAAAACTAGAATTTCTCTGTTGTTGGCATTACTGCCAAACTCCATTGCTACCAAATGCTACCCGTGTATCCCAGCCTTTAGCTGATGTCTTCTAGATGTCTCCTCTGTGTATTTGACCAGTGCACATGTCCCAGGGTGTCCATGTGTGGTCGTTGCATGGTAGTATATTGTGTACTCATTGAAATATTCTTCACCTTTACATACTGAGAAGACAATACATCCAGGTTTTTTCAAGCCATTTTGGATTATGGATTCAGAAAATAGAGCAGAACTGGACTAAAAATCCCATCAGCCTCAGTTTCACCAGACAGATATTCTGGTTCAATGTCCACAGGAAATGAACTACAAACCCTTTGGGATCTTTAGTGTCTCACAACAAATCCCATCATGCTCCAGTCAGACCTGCACGCCTCCAGTGGAAATGGACGACAGCTCTCTAATCAACTTGTACACATCTACATGGATGACATGGACCACACTGCAGAATACATACACAGCAGTACTTACATTGTGCTTAGACAAACTGACAATTTCCTTTTGTACTTGGAGTGATTCAAATGTGACTGTTGTTGGTAACTGTATGTCACTGTTAACAGAGGGGAGATCGGCTGCAGGCTCTACTTGCTGCTGCTTCCAGCATGTATTTAAGATTCATTGTGTGACTGGTGTGCAGCACCTTTTCCACCACAAACATCACATCATCATACAGTCCACAAAGTCTGCATTTACTCTAAATGCAGCTGCAGTTGGTATGTGGACGTCATGGACAGTTGGGGCAAAATGTGCTCTATACACCAGGAGCCATTGTGCTTGTAATTACAAGGCTGCTGCTTTTGGCTGTAGTACTCAACCAAGAACAGCTGCTACAGTCTGCACTGTTGGAAAGCACAACTATAATGACTTATCAATTGCAGAGGCAATCTACCACAGCTATACTGTTCCTGAATTTCATTAAATTCTATTATTTTCAATGGTTTTTGCATATGTTTATTCTGTGTAGACAACTACCATTATTGGACCAATTGCCTAGAGATGCATGATTGATTGGCTGGAAACCAGAATTGATAGCAGGTCAAAACTCCAGCAGCACTTGCATTATCGTTAGATGAATGTGTTTTGGCTTGTGGCTGTCATCAGGCCGCCATCTCCACACTTCATTAGCTCTGTGTTAGCGCTGTAGATACAGCTGTGGACAAAAATTAGACCACTAGAATTAGACCACTGGTTTTACTATTTACAGGTAGGTAACATTTCTCCCAAATTCCAAATAAAAACATTGTCATCTGAAGCATTTATTTGCAAAAAATAACAACTGTTCAAAGTAACAATGAAGTGTTTTCAGACCCTAAATAATTCATTTTGAAATAATACAATAATGATTTAATTTAGCAAGAGTTTAGAAATCAATATTTGGTCAAATAATCTCAGTTTCCAAGTGACACTTTCGTGGTCTCTCTTTCACTTTGCTGTTTGGGTTTTATGTAGCTTAAAGCTCAGCTTCATTTCAGTGGTTTTCAGTTGGTTCAGGTCTGAAATGTGGAGTGGTCTCCTATTTTTTTCCACAGCTGTAGGTCTGGCACCTTCCATTTATACCTATTACATTCTGGAATAGGTATAAAAGTTATCTGAGTTACTTGATATTTCTTTAACTGAATCACACCCGTCTTGGGCGGCGCTGAGCCCAGGACGCAGCAACTGTGTGAACATTCTGTCAAACATGTACGTATGAGGAAGCGCCCTATCTTAGTAAAGGGGACATATTATGACAAATAAGGTTTTCGTATCCTCTTCAATTATAAAGCAAGTCTGGAGGCTCTAAAACAACATTAAACTATCAAAATGGTCATTCGACAGTGAAAATTACAGTCACTTTTTAGGTAACTGAGCCTGAAATAAGCCATTTATACTATACTATCACCAACCAAAGCTAGTCCTCCAGGACCACCAGACTGACCAGAGCTATCAAAACCACCTTGACACCATAGCAATGTATCTACATGATGGCATCCATGGCACCGACAGGAAAGGGGCATGGACAGCAGCAGCTTTTTTTCTGTAAAGTGATTCAATTGTTGGCATTAGCAGTATAGATGCAATGTCAAAAAAAAAATCTCTAAATTAAAAAAAAGCCTTTCACTCTTAGGCTGCCATTATTGTTTATGTAGAACTGCAATCTAGGTAGTGACATCTGAGGCTTTCACTAGGGCTTGGCCCCTACTCTTCACCTTACAGCAAGATAAACATGTCGTCTGTTCAGCCTTTTTGATTTGATTCAATTGAGAACGACAACACAGACGACAAATTTAAATGAAAATTATGACGATCAGAGAGGAGAGGAGTTGAGAGGAGAGTATAAGTGATGGTGTCTGTGCAGCAGCTGCTTGCCTGTGCCTACAAAGATGGACAGCATTTGCTGCAAGGAACTCCTCTTTCTGTCAGCAACTGTTCAAGGTACTATACTACTAAACTATCATCTCATAATAAATTGCATCAATCATTTCATAAATTGGTATCCACCACCCTCATATGTTTCATACAATAATAGGACTAATAATGAGTTAAATTATTGGGGTTTTTTTTGGGGGGGGTTGTAAGGTTACATCATCTATCTCTGTGTTCATGTGTGATGATGATGACAGGAGTGATGGGAGATACAAATGAAGCTGCAGGGAGAGAAAACAGGGAAAACTTAAGTAATGATGCCCTCTGCTGGTTCTGTTCATTTACAACTTTGCAACAGCTCATGTTCACTTTCCTCTTGGTGAAAACATCACAGTTCATTATGAGCAAATAAAAGCATGAACCTAATCAGAAAATAACTTTTGTAGACAGAAGGTGCAAACCATAAAGCTACTGCCTTTCAACACCTTGCATTACATGCAATAAATAAATATCAGCACCTTGAACTAAAACCACCAAATGGATTTGAAAAGCCACAAAACTGGTACCTGCTGGAGTGCCTCAGTGGCTCGTCTGGTAGAGAGCATACCATGTGATGCCTGTGTGTCAGTTCAGTTCATGGTAGTGTGAAGGGTAGTTCAGACTTTTGGACCAATCACAGGAGAGTTACTATCATTGACCAAAACAAAATAAGAAGTCTACTCTGGGTTGAATAAAATTGTGTGGGAAAATACTAATCGACCACATAACTAATGATCGTCACCTATGTGAGGAGGCAGGGTGAGCCTGCTGGAAGAGAAACTTAATTATAATAATAATAATAATAATAATGAAATCAGTCTTTTGGCTGGCCTGGGAACACCTCGGTGTCCCCCCGGAGGAGCTGGAGGAGGTGGCCAGGGAGAGCAAAGTCTGGGCTTCTTTGCTTTGGTTGCTGCCCCCCAAACTGGACAGGCAGTCATACTTGGGGTGAGGCTGAATACAGTAAAGACAGAGCAGGAGAGGGTGGTTTTGCATATCCAGACTAGGGATGTGCATCTCCATCACTGAGGCCCATATGATATGTATCTCGATGGCAGTGGCATGTGGTATGATTCAACATGATTTGATTCAACACAATATGGTGCGATGTGATGCATAAGAATATGGTGCTATGCCTTTCAGTATTGTATAAATAGCTTGCTTTTATTTTTAAGTTCCATCTCTGGTTACACTTTTATAACACCTCACATATTTAACAGTGAGCATGAAAACAATGGTGCTATTTTTATAACCTTTTACAAAACTATTATTCACAGTCACAAGCTGCTGTAAACACAATAAATTTACCCTCATTCTCTGTAACATCGTAAGGCTGGATATCTTTACAAATGAAGAAGGGGATGGCATCGGTAATTGCCTTAGAACGAGCAGAATTGTTGGCCAGCGGGACATGAAAAAAAGGTGTGCTACTTTGCTCACCAGTTTTCGTGCAAGGGGTACAGCTGGGGCTAGTAGTACGTAGCTGAATCTGAATGGGAGGCAGACCACGTCACATTCACACCATGATGACGCTTCAGGTGAGGGCTTAAGTTAGCTGTGTATGGCATTATATTTGTGCTGCATTAGTAAGCGGGCAGTGGGACTCTCACTAGCATAACAGAAAATATAAATGTGAGCAAACAAAAATTTGTCCTGTGCATGCTCAATTTTGCCTACACGCTCGCTCAGTCTCTGCCTCTGTGCGCTGACAGGCACCTGTGCACTCACGCATCGTCTTGCATTCTCAACATCTCATTTGCGCTCTCAACTCTATCTGAATAATGAATAATGATGCCACCTTGTGGCACAGTCTAATTATAAAATAAAATAAAAAAATAAGAGAAAATTACATAAAATAATAATAGAAACATTCCACCACAGCCTCAGTTTTGTGTTAGGTTTAATCAGGTATTTGCGGAACCTTTTAGCGAAATTTTGGGTCTTTTCATACATGAATTGGACTTAAAAATAATTTTCTTTTCATGAAAAACAACAGAAATCAAATGCTCACCTGTAATTGAAGCCACACTCATGGTTCTGTTAAATTGGGATTTCAGTATTGCTATGAAAGGCCTTAGACTGTACAGGCCTTGCATGTGAAAATGATCAAATAGAGAGGCTGTATTAGTCACACACCTGATGAGCAGGACTCAGATGTGCCCAGAAGTGCTCGCTTTTTATGAAACACGATCTAGTTAGAATCTGTTAGATACATGCCTGAGCAGACAACACCCAAAACTATTAAAATAATGAATACACTTCAGGGGTGTGCTACCTGTGATGCACAAACCCCAACAGCCAATTACAATACGGTAATGCGATCACGTGACCACCATACGGGGCAATTTTCTGCCCAAAGAGCGTAAAAACTTGTAACTAACTGAGTTCGGGGCCTTTTTTGACTGAGATTCTGAGGGAATTCTGTCACTCTGAGCCCAGTGCTGTATATACTTGACCTGTGACCTAAATAAACTGCTTCTGAGTCCGACTGAATTGTCCGGCTAAATTCTTGGGCTGTCGAAACAAGGACCGGGTCTAATAATTTGTTAAGTGGATCAATAATCCTGGGACACATGAAGCCTCCTGATGCGGTAAAGGACACATCCATGAGCCTGACAGAGGACAGAGTTTGAGTTTCCACAGGCTTTTTGCGTTAAAGATACTGCACTGGGAAGCTGCTGGAGGAAAAAGTCTAAGCTAATGCTGCATTCATGTCATATCCTTTTAAATAACTAAGAGCCACTACAAGGGAAAACCCCTGTGACACCTGTTATTCAGAGTCAGAGATAACAGGAATTTCACACAGTTACAGCAGCATACATGTGTAGGGATGGGTATCGTTAGGATTTTATCGACACCAGTACCAGTACCTGTACCATTTATTGATACCGATGCTTATCAATACTCTTATCGATACTTCTCATCATAATTTGGTGCAAAATATAAAGACATGACATGAAAAGATGGTCGTCATCGCTCCCCCTTTAAGACCATTTTATTTTAACCCTTTTCCATTACATTTGAAAAGAAATTGAATTACAAAATACAGTGGATACTATTAATTGGATGAAGCCTAGCCCTCCCATGACTGCTCAGTGGTTACAGAAAGTAAAGTATGTCTACATGATGGAATACATGACTGCACAGTCACAGCTAAAATTTACAGACTATTGTTTTGAGAAGATGGACACCAGTTACTGACTATCTTGGTTAGGATTCTTGTACCTTTACTATTTAAAATGCATTTCAATAATTAACATTATTATATATTATCATCCATACAGTGTTATTTGTATATGATGAATGATGCCCAATCTCATGATGTCTTTTCTTCTATCTTATTAATTGCCTGTTAATGAATTAAAAAAAAAAACAATACTGTAACTGAAAATATGACATTAGATGAGAGACCGGTGCATGTTAACTATAGAGGTATCCATGATTTTATACAGGCATAGTAAAGGACATGCAGCATCTCGGTTACCATGGTAATTAACTTTCACTTCTTCCTGCGTGTACTGCTGCTCTGCTTCATTTCATGGATATATTAATGTTATATTCTGTCAATGTCGTCTTTTTGTTCCGCCAAGTTATCAGTTCTATAGTGTTATTTTCACTCGTGTGAATAACGCTAGAGAGCCAGAGAGCCCAGAGCTGAGAGCTGCATCAAAGTAAGAATGGTGTTCGAGTTTAACTGGTGGCCGATCAACTGGTGATATTCCCATACATTGGGCAGCTGCTGTTACGAATGTTGTAGGTGTCTATGCCAATGCCTGTTCGAGACACCGCAGAAGTCAATAAACCGTTTGTAAAATGTTGTAGTCTATTAAGTCCTTCTCACATTTCATTATTACTATGACATGAAGTAAAATGGTGAACTGGTCATCCTACAATTAAATAATCAAGTGTAATGTAGTCTGTTTTGTAATGCGACATCTGTGAGTAGTATTTTCATCATTGCTGGAGTTCGCTGAAGAGAGATCATTTGTTTTCTTTTCAATGTATAAATTTAAATAAAAAAGAGAAAAAATGTTTTTAAATGAAATCAAATTTTGGCGACTTCTTAACTCTGCCTTCAGAACGTCTCCTCTACTGTCCGACTTCTCCATTTCTCAGGAGTGTTGTCATCAGTGCCTTGTGTCTTTCAGATTATATCCCTTTTAAGATCACCAAAGTGATATACAAAGGACAAAACAATAAAAAAGCAAAAACAAATAGCAAAAACAAAACAAATGTTAAAATAAATAACATGGATCTCGAGATATATACTGTTGAGCAAAACATATTCTCTCACATCAGATAAAACTGTGTTCAAGTGTCACTCAGGAAATTGGGGAAGAACTAGGTCAATTGGATAACAAGCGTGGAGTGACACAGGTGGAGATAGCTAGGTGTAGAACAGTATTTAATCTCAGAGAGAGAAAATTAAATGTTTTGATAGACCATCTTTACCATATTGTATATGTTATATCCATCCATCCATCCATCCATCATCTGCCGCTTATCCGGGGCCGGGTCGCGGAGGCAGCAGTCTAAGCAGGGA
>JAPQRN010000026.1:1532714-1550204 GCA_037367275.1 Coranthus polyacanthus
TACCTTGTACGGACTGTAAAGCCCTTTGAGGCAAATCTTGATTTGTGATATTGGGCTATATAAATAAAATTGAATTATAAATAAAATTGAATAGACTAACCAGCTCTAACCAGACTAACCTGGGAATCTTTTCACCATTAACCAAATGTCTTTTTGAAATACTGGTGATGACAACTTCTTCCATCCAACTTATTCCTGGCGAAAGCAACGTCAGCAGGTACCTCACTTGGTCCTCTACATACCAGCTGTGTCTGAATTCTGTCAGTCAGAACTGAAGGCCAATTAGCAGGGTCAGTAGACAGAGGCTCATCCTCAGGCACAGGATTTGGTGGATTTCTAAAAGTTGACAGCTCTGCCAACGTGCACCGGGAACAGGTCTTACTTACTACCAGCAATATGAGCCAGACTCTTGCTCCTGATACACAGGAAGCTGTGTATCTATTTGCTTATTTAGAATCCCCATTTGCTCTCATCTTCCTTGCATCCTAGCAATATGAAATGTAAGCTGAGGAGGAGAGAAAGGAATGCGAGGAGCAAGAGGAGACCAAATATCAGTAACTGAACTGAAATGTTTGCTGCACGTGGGCAAAAATCAGTGAATGGTATTAAATTAATAGCTAATATTTGGGTACATTAAGAGTGTAAACTAATGTCGTTTATACTATTTTAATCATCTAATTACTAATAAAAGATCTTACATAGTGATCTTGAATACAGGACATTTGCCTGCAGGACAACTAAGGTCAAACACAGACCAAAAGCATGATACAGTATCTCCTCTCCTGAAAAACATACATAGGTTGGTAGAACACATTGCAAGCAGTTATTTAGTTATTTTAAAGCCTGTCTTAGTTTTAGGTCAACTTACCATGACAAAGTGCAGGCCACAAGTGGGAACACAAGACTGGACAGAAATCACACACTAAGCACAGCAAACATCATACAATGCATACAACATAAAAAATACAAAACATAAAAATATATATGCACGCAAAAGAAGCAAAAACATCTTATAGCCACTAACTAGCCTAACAAGCCACAAGTGTGGCTTTAACCAACAGTGACATGTCAGTGTAGAACAAAGACAACTGAAATGGATTTGGTTGAACATTTTCAACATTTTTTTTGTGTTTTTATGTGTTTTCATATGTTTTTGGTCTATTCACAAAAAGTATTCATTACAACACATGAGAACTATGTGCAAACATCTACTTTAGATGGCATTATTTTCATGTACAAATAGTTCAATCAAAACTTGTGCCCCCTTGATGCAAACATATTGAACTATTTCTTTGGGGGATAATTAAAGCATCTGATACTTATGCCTCATATATGCAGGTTCTAAGTAAACAGTATTCAGTGAAGGTCAGCATTTTCCAGATTATCCTCAAGTAATTTATTCAAAAGCTGAGTGTAGAATGAATGTGAACATCAGATGGGGTGGGCAGTGTCTGGCTTTAGTTTTGAAATACTGAATTCTTAGGCCCCTTTGATTTCAACAGTCTTTGGCAGTTGGGTCCGTGATTATTTTGATATCTGTCCAATGATGAAAGAGTGCATATGCACAAAAGACAGCACAACAGGATACAAATGTGCACACACAATGACAAAAGCTACAAACATTTCACTTTGAATATACAGACACACAAAATGTTGACAAGAATGAAGACAATGCACTAGATGCACAGCAAACATCACACAATAGAAAATGGGGTCGTGTTGTCATGCCGCAAAGCACTGTGGGACTTGGGGTCACGGAGCCTTCAGTAGAGATCAGTGAATGAGGACAGACGTTGCAGTGTTGTGGATATTAATGCTATTTTCTAATTAAAAATTCAGAGGAATGGTGAATGCTTGCCGTGTTATCAACTCCCATAACCATTCCCATGACCGGCATGGAAAACGCATCGCAAATGGAGTACAGTTTTTCAGTTTTCCAGCTTGGAGGCAACTCAGTTAACAGAGACATCGTATGTCGAAAACATCATCTTCAGCAACATCAGGAATGTCACCTGACTGGGAACCTCATTAAATGTTGGGCACCAAAGTCAAAGTAACGCACAGTGAAAGATTTAACTGGATGAAAAGAGACTCGCTAAAAGCTAAAACAGGACAACATCTGTTATGAAACCATAAACCTTGAACTGAATACTAACTGTGCACGCTGCATTTACCTCATTAAATGTTCGAAAGCTCAATTTAATTTCTGAACATCTTTATTTATTGTGCACACACAATATTTACCGATATGTAGTGCAAATAAAACTGGCAAAGTGTCAGTGAAATATTCAGGTACATCTGGGAATGTGATGTGAGGCAGCTCGTTCACATCGTTTTCCTATGCCCTCAGTGAATTCAGCAAACTGTTGGGACCATGGCTTTTCCTGTCACAAGGTGGCAAAATCTTTTTATTCCTTTTTGGGGATAAGGTTGGAGGAACTACAACCCGCTGGCTGCCCTGGGCTGTGATCTGAGCCACCTTCCTCCAGCGTTTACCATGCACCCATTTCGGCAGAAGAATCACCACACAAGGGGACAAGCTCCAGGAGGTGACATCAGAAGCCTCCACAGCCATCCATGCAAGCGACGCGTCGATCACCAGTTTCGGCTGGGCGCCAGCCTTCAGTCCCAGAGTCGCTGTCCCTGAGGTGCCGCTGGAGTGGCCTCTAGAGCCTCCAGAGCTCCCACCGCTGCTACAGCAGTCTCCTGACTCTCCAGAGCTTCTGCCGGAGCCTACTGACTCTCTCTTGTAACCTCTGCTTCTACTCTGCTGGACCCTGCACACTGTGTCTCGCAGGCCTCTGCATCTGCCCGGTCTTGCCGCTATATTTAATAAAACCTGTTTTCTCACTACCTTCTGTTTCCTCTGTCTGCATTTGGGTTCTACATAAAACAGCCCTGTGACACTAATAAATGCATATCATAAATCAATAAACTTACACATACAATGAAAAATAAATATACATAAATAAAAGACAAAACAGACAAGACAGAAAAAATATCTAAAAATGCACACGTTTTTCTTCAAACAGTCTGCAAGAACCTGAGTGACAATTGCTGATGTTGTTCCCTGTCCTTGTGGGGCCTTCCCCCTGTTCTTTTTAACAGGTGCTTGCAGGTCCCACGGAACTGCCTTGCAGGGTTGTTGTTAAAACCGCCATGTGCTCTGATGGCTAAGAAGAACAGCTCCAGGTGATCCTGACTCAGCTTGTATGTCAGAAGTTTCAGTATCTGCACAATGCACATGGTCTCTCCACAAGGTCTTCATAGATATTAAGCACACATCTACCACAGGCAATGAAACCCAGGATGGGAGTCTTATTCTGAGTGGCATGCATATAGACCAAAATGTTGGTCTATATGATGACTATAGACGACTCAGCTTGTTTTAATACAGTTCTTGCATGATCTTTTGTTGCAGACATGATAGGTGCTTTAAGTCCTTTCCCAAGTGGATTAATAACGTTTTTTATTAAGAATGTCAAAAGAGAATCTATTGCTCTCAAGAACTTAACTGAAGCTGTGCATCCTCTGAACTGGGGTAAAATGAGTTGTTGCTCACAGTATTCAAGGGCATCAGCCAAACTGCTGCTAAAGAGTTGGGCTGAAAGGTGGACTTGCTGTTACCACTGGATGTGTGCCATTTTTAGCTTGTAGCCAAGCCAAAAACCTTCGTTCTCTTGAAGTGTGTGGAGCTCTTCAATGTACTGCCATCTGATCTGTTTCCCATCTTCTGTCTTCAGCACTTCAGCTGTCAAAAAAAATGTATTTCTTAGTAGTTTTAACATGTGACATAGGTCCAAGAGTATCTGAACCTTTTGAGTTGGATCAGTAGGATGGAGAAAATTAGTTCCCATGTCTGTGATGTCAAATCTGGCACCAAACTGTTCAGGTCAAGTGCTGGTCCATCACATGTTAGTAACACAACCTGAATAGCATGAAGCCAGTGAACGGAAACTCATTAAAAACAGCTGGAACGGAAAACTTATTAAAACAAGATAATGAAAGGCAAAAAGCTGTAAATAGAAATTGTAGGCTTCTGCTTATTCCAAACTAAATTACATGATGAATCGAAAACTGATCAAAACTGAACTGAAACAAGCTAATGAACAGTAAAACTGTAAAATGAAAATGTATTTCTGTCACTGGAAAACAACTTAACAATCACAAACAACCTTAATGCGACTCAAGTACACTAATGAATGGCACCTCTGATGAATGACACCTCTTTGCTTATCATCAAATCAGCAGACAAGCAATTTGTCAGTCACACCCAGCAGCCAGCAGTAGTATTACAACTTTAAGATACTTCTGTATTGGCTTCATTTTGGAGCTAAGGTCCTTGCCCCTTGCCCCTGCAAAGACAAATTTCCCTGGTATATTTGAACAGTGCGCTTTCCTGCCAAAATGGCTTGATTTTGCTACCGGAGCTCTATAGGCTGGGTAAACATGAGCACAGACATTAACATACTGGCAAGGAACAAAGGGAAGGTGAGTGGTATATATAAGCTGCTGATTACTGACAATGAACAGATGAGTGTGGGCAAGGCAAGGGGCTGGGAAACTGAGGAAGAGAGAATGTATACTGAAATGGGGCAAGAGACCAGAGGCAAGACAGAGGCCAAGGAAACCAGGAAGCGAGAGAAAACGAAAGAAAAAGACTGAGGAAATCATAACGTCATGTGCCAAAACATTTCAACTTAAACCCAAAAATTAAGACAGTGGTGGCTGATGGTAAATTAACAGATTAATAATATGGTTCCCCCCAACTCCCAAAGCCAATATGAAACAACAAATATAGTGATAATGCAAAGAATTAAGAGATATGAGAGTGGAAAGTTGAAACAAAAAAATGTATCATGTACTTTGGGCTCATTAGAGATTTGAACCCTGCACCTCATGCACCATAATGAAAATCTTACCCTTAGACCAACGAACCACAGGTTGTTAAAACAAAGCCTTGTTTCTTCTTCACAGTTGTTGAAATGAAATGATCATTCTTATGGAAGACAGCAAAGAAAAAGGGGTTTCCTAACTACCTTGTAGGTTTTTTGTAAAATTAAATGAAAGTCTTCACAAATCCTTGTTTTAAATGTTTTTTTATTGGTTTATCCTTTTTAAAAAAGGTGATCTGTTTTAGGTAAAGTGTGTAAGATTACTAGCAACGGCACATGGATGATTACTAAGCAAGATCAAGTTTCCCCAAGACTCTAACATGGATAACTGGATTCGTAGTCCAGAGTACTATTCATTACACCATGGAACCTTGCCCCATCTTCATTAGGATTCTAAATTATAAATTACCTTACTGTTTAAGTACAAACGGCAAGTAACATAATGAAAATTTTTGAATTTAGACTACATCACAGGGAGCTCAAAATTATGTATTGGACAACATCAAAATTATGGTAGCTCTCTATCATGCACTGCTTCTCATTGGCTGAGAAATTTCAAAGCTTGCATTTTAGGCTCATCGGGATTTAAAATCCTGGACCTCTTGCACCCTGAGCGAGAATCATACTCCTAGACCAACAATTCACAGAACTACCTTTCCAAAAGACATGTTTTGTGGCCTCCAGACCAAAAGCAGATATTTCTCCAACATAAACCTTTCTTGTGCCATCTAGTGCCAAAACAGAGAAAAAAAAAACACAGATGATGATGAACTTTGGTTATAGGTTAGAAGCATCAAGCCATGTTTATTTTCCTTATTTAACTTCACAACAGACTGAGTATCATACTGTCCAGGAGTCATTTTTCATGGCACCAAAATACAAGGCAGGTACTGCTTCACAGTAAGTCTGCTTGCATCATTTAGTGCCAAAAACAGAAAACACGTCGACAAACAACTTAACTTTGGGCATGGCTGGGATTTGAACCCATTATACCCCTATCCCAACAAGTGTGGAAAAACAAAACTTATTTTCTCAACTTTCATAACCAAGGTTGGAATAAAAATAAAAAAGAAATCACACTACCCTTGTAACCACTCATATTTGTCAGGTTTTCCAATCAATTTTGCTGCTGCAGTGAATTGTATGCCATCATTATCTCTTTTTGTAAAGGATGGTCCAGTGTATCCTATGCTAAAGGATGTACTAAAGGAAGCATTGAAGCTCTTTCCTTAGAATTTAGGGAATTCGAACTGCTTTCATCACAGCTGACAATTAGATGGGCCATTTCACTCAGTTAGGAACTGAACGAAGCAAATGCACTACTCAAACATAACCTATGTGTTTGGTGCGCTCACAATAAGGTTATTTTTATTTCATTTTGCAACTAGTAAATATGAAAAGGAGCCAAATGCAGGGAACAAAATGGACAGGCAGGGTAAACATTAGGACTGGACTTATTTCATGTAAATTCAGTGACTTAACTGGTGTTTTTGAATTTCACATTGCAGTAGTGACTGCCAAACTTTAGTGTCACAAACCAGTGGAGACCCAAATACAGAATCACACACCAGAAGCAGGAGCAAGTCTAGGCAGACTTGACTGATATTTTCAGCTAAATACAATACAATCTAAAAATCTGAACCAAAAATCCAGCTACTAGTTTTTGGTGAAGTTTTAGGTGAAGTTGTGCCAGAACCTTCCATCTTGTCTCTACCAAAAATCCAGCTAACCAGACAGAGGAACAAAATCACTGGGCAAAGGTTCAGAACAGGCATAGATCAAAATCCAGAACAGGCAATAAATTCAAGCAGGCAGGAGCACAAACTACAATCTGTCTGAAGATTGTCAGTCATCTAGGTCACCCAGCCACACCTTGTCTATCGACTATCATAACACCTGGGCAGGTCAATGACTCACATGTAACCCCAGTGACTCTGAAGGTGTGAATGACCCCCATAGAGGTTCAATGCCTGGGACTTTTCAGCAGTCTACTAGAACTGAAGAAACCTTTCAGATGAGAGGAGAAACAAGAAATTATCAAGTCAAGCTGACTTCGAACTTAAACTGGGATCTGGTAAATGACATTGGCCAATTGACTTGTATGATTGACTCGTGCTGGACTCACAGGGGACTGTGGTGGCGAGATGCACACTGAATAAGGTGGAGACATGTTGGACAATTCGGCTCATCCTCTTCACCACATTCTAACCAACCAGTGAAGCAGCTGCAGTGGACGACTCACCTCACTACGATGCAGAGCTGAAAGATACAAGAGATCCTTCATCCCCACTGTATCAGACTGTACAACAGCTTAGTCAATGGAAGACAGACTGGACACTAAACTGAAGAATGACTGAATGTTCTGTAAATAATTGACTGATAACTTGATTTTTATTTTGCTTTTTGTCTTCTTTTATTGAGCTGATGGATATTGAATTTCCCCCTGTGGATTAATCTAGTTAGACTGTAAAACTAGTCCATGATGCTGTCCGTGGGGTGGCTGGAGGTATCATGGCCATTTATAAAAGGGTGGTTCATTTCCCACCTCAAGATAATAACAATCATGTTGGGACAAATGCAATTTTTAAGAATGATAAAAATGTCATTTTTCCTTTCATCCTTCTCTCTATCTTCTCGCTGTCTTCTTTCTTCATAGTCTCTCCTCTCTCTCAAATTTCATTTCAATTCAGGTTTCATTGGTAGTACCTTGTACACACACCGTCATGCCAAAGCGTAGAATTATATAAATATATTCACAAGCATCTCTCTCTCTCTCTCTTCCTCGATCTGCAATTACTGCATTGTTGTCACACTAGCTGTTACCTCCACTGTAGCTCAGACTGCTAAGATCCTGGAGGAGACCCACTTTTAAACCCAACGCTCCTCCCAACAGACAATAACATCTGACAAGGCGCACATTTTCTCTCCGGTTACACACTTATTTCTACATTAAGTAAGCTAAGTAAATCTCAAAAAATCTGCAATACGTTTATCCTACTTAACACCGTTGTCACCTTTAATGGTGTGAAAAAAATATTTGTAATGAAAAATAGTGACATTGCCACTATTTGGAGTCAGAACCCTGGAAAAGACGGATGATTAATGGAGGCAAGTATTTGTGAGTGGTTATGGACTGAAATGTGGTTGAGCAGAGTCACCAGGTGTGCACCCTTGATGATCTACCAAGTTGACGGTCGGTTATAGCGTGTGAGCATCGGCATGTGCTTCAACCACAGACAGGATCGTGCTACTCTGTCACAAAGCGCCTCAATCACTTCTCTCACTCCTCAGCTCTGTCCTGCATCTTATGAAATAAATCCATCCACAAGTCTTCCCTCTTTTTATTTGGTGTGTGGACTGAAGACAAGTTCAAGGTCCCCTTCTGCAGGGTCGGCATCCCTTCAGGAATCTTTGTAGCGCTCACGGCAGCTTATTGTAATAATGCAAACAATTACCCACCATGCATCACAGAAGCATGGTCACAGTAGTTTATTGTAAGAATTTACTGTGAAAATCTGGTGATTGTTAATTTATGTACTGGGACAATATCAAAAGAAGAAATGCAGTAGGAAGCTCTCCCTCTAGCATTTCTACTATGAATCTTCCAAGTTCACATTCGGGGCTCGTCTGGGATTTGAACCTCATTCCCCTAGACCAACGAGCCACAAAAGTTCAAAAGAATTTTTTTGTAGCATCCACACCCAAGGCCAATATGTCTCCAACATAAGCCCCTTTCTTGTGCTATTTAGTCTAGTTTTTCCTTCTGTCATCATGACATACTGGGGGACACAATCCGATAGGCGATGTAGGGATGTCATTTTAAATAACTAATACAACTTCAGATTGAGGAAAACTTTCATTTTTAAAGTCCTGCTCCTGCCGTGGTTCATATAATCCAAACATGTCCCTTCTTTTACACGTTAGGGGTCCGATCACTGAAAAGACTTCTGCAAAGCTCTTCCGACCAGCCTCCTCGGTCCTCAGTTCTCGGTCCTCGATGTGCATTTTAGGGAATTGAGACATCCTTCAAGATGGCATGCTGAGATCGATTTCTGGGTAACATCGAGGAGTCGAGGACCCGAGGAGGTGAAAAATAAGGAATTGGGAAGAGCCCAGTGTCAGAAAAGGTGGCTGGCTACTTGTTGAGAAAGTCTGCAGGGAGGGGAAGAAAACTACATGGCAGAGTCCTAATACAACCATTGCTGTAAAAAGAGTTACTACATACACTGAAAGCCACCGAATAAGAAACATGGGACTCTGTAGCCATACCTTACATTTGAATTAATCTCAGGAAAGTCGATCAAGTAGAAAGTATTATATATTAGACAAGTTGTGGCCACTCGGCAGTCCAGTCGGCAGTCGTAGTTAATGAGGTTGTACTTTGATATTGGTTCTCGAAGTCTCTCGAAGGCTAGTTTTGGTTTTTCATACACTATGCTCCTTTTATAGATACATCTCTATAAGGCTGTGTATGTCTGTCAGTGCATCAGTCAGTCATCAGTCATTTAAAACATGATATCTCAGGAACAGTTTGACAGAATCTCACAAAATGTGGCACAAACATTCACTTGGATGCAACAATGAACTGAAATGATATTGGTGGCCAAAGGTGACTGTGACTTCGTGGTATGTCCATTCTTATGAACACAACATCTCATGAACCTAGGGGATGTTTTTTGCCAAATGTTTAATTTGGTACCGTCTTTGACAGTACTTAAAGAAATTGTTGTTTGTTGTGTTCTGTATTAGAAAAACTGAGGGCAACATTATCTTCTTACAAGAAACTCATTTTTGTTGAAACAGTCAGTAAATTCTAGAACAGTCAATGGGGGGACCAATCTTTTTTTCTCTCATGCCTCCCATCACTCTGCAGGTGTAGCTAGCTAACTTTTTTTAAACAAATGTATTGCTGATATTTTAGAAAACATTAACTGTTGGCAGGCAGATTATAGCTGTTGTAAAATTCTAATTTCATAACCTGTAATGCAGTGGTAGCCAACTGGCGGCTCATGGGCTAAAACTGGCCCGCCAGCAATAATATCTGGCTCGGCAGATAATTTCAAAAATCAGATTTGTACCTTTTTTTTTTTTTTTACATATTTTTGCTTATCTTCACAAAAATTATGATTTTATACAGAATTCAGAGCCTTTATTCTGAAAAATTATGAAGATTGAAGGAAGGATTCTGTTGCTAGAACTGACAAATAGCAAAAACTGCTGTGTCTGTGGGCCACTGCACCACACATATGAACAGTAACAATGCAAATTCTCTTTCACTTTTTAAAAAGAAATTACAACAAAATCAGCTCAAAAACTAAATAAATAAAATAAAAGCAGCATCTGCTTGATCCTGAATGCACACTGGCTTGGGGTGGGAAACTGGGACATATAGGCTTATGCTCCTGAAATTACAGAGCAAAAAACTACACTGAAAACTGAATTTGACTAATAAATACAGTAATGACAGACTTAGTACTAACTTAATGAGAAAACTGATATCTCCCTTCGGTCACGATTTCTTGGATGTCTGGTGATATGGAAGTCACTTTAATTCACAAGCAGTTCTTGAGGTTTTTGTGCATCAGCCGATTCCTCTCATGCGTCTTTATGGCATTCATAGATGAGAAGGTCGACTCGCATGTATAGGTGGACGGCAACATTGTCAGCACATAAAATGTGAGTTTCTTGAACTGTACTCCTCTGAGCATGTCACCCAAAAGTCACACAAAGACTTTGTATCACTGACAAGTCACTTTTTTTTAAACCAATACATTTCTTAAATTAGTCATTTTTGCACAATACTGGATAGTTTATATTAGAAGAAAAAAGTTTAGTTTAGTAGAAAAAAAATCGGACCCCAGGCCAAATTTACTTGCCAGTCTCTGCTGTAATGTACACAGTCACTGTAGAACAGCCCAAGCAAAGACTACATAAGTTTCCTTAGATCTATTCAATGATGAAAGATTTATAGGATAAATATAAAGATGCATGTTTGATTTTTGGAGGGAACTTTAATGATGCTCCAAATAAGTCCAGAAAGAAACAAATGGTGGTTTTGAGATATTAAATGTTTTTGATTTAAATAATTAATGTATACTAAAATAGATTAAGTGATGTCATAAAGCTCCAAATTCTATTCGATATTTTATTCCTAGTAACATTTACAGAAAATGATGTGGCCTTTGATTTCTACTTACTTGGAATTATAACATCACAAAATTGGCTGCAAAGTTATCCACATTTTATCAACAGGTCCTCCAAGTCTGGAAATGATGTTACATACACAACTTTTCTGAACATAAAGTCATTATACAGAATAATGAAGACATTGCTATTGAGAAGAAATTGGTATTTAAATAAAAGGTGTAATTGATGCCAATGGATTAATGTTTAGTTATGAAAGATTTCTTTTTGCTCAGTCATTTCCTCTAACAAGCAAATAATTGAATTGTGATGAAAGCTGTTCCTAAAGGTCTTTTACATCTTATGAGATGTCATTTCAAATTAATTTCAAGAAGCACTAAGGCTAGAACCATTGTTGATGATTAATGGTATTGACACTATGAATAATAAGTGTGTATAATTTAATGGAAGAAATTAAGGCCTTGTATTGTTGGCGTGTCCTCTCTATTAGAACATGTGCATTTGAAGCCCCAATAAAAACATGAAAGGAGAGAACTTTTAGTTAAAATGCTATGTTACTCGTAGACAGAATAATGGGCTTTTTCTACAGCATTGTTTCTTTTTTTTCTTCACAAAATGTGAATGTGAATTAGAGGCTCATACAAATGATCTGAATGTGGCAGCCCACTGTACTAAAAGAAGTTATGATATACTGTAGGATCAGAGGATTAAAATGCTGTGCAGTCTTTTATAAAGGGGGGCACGTGGTGATCTGTTTCACATTAGAGTTTGTAATTAACCTCTTTGACCACTAGATAGAGCTAAAGCACTGAATATAACAATCTGTAATAATCACACTGCTCCTGGTGTTTCTTTCAATCCATGCACCATCCACTTTGACAATCTGTGGAAGAGTGTGAAACATTATATGATCAAGACCAGAGGTTCAGAAAAAAGCTAGTCTCACATATCCAGACCTATCTCCACACTTCATTAGCTCTGTGCCAGTGCTGTCGATAGGTCTGACTCCCTCCACTATTGTATCTGGAATTGGGGTTAAAGTTATCTGGTTTGGCCACAGAATGCTGCGACGGTGCATTTGCAAAATTGCGTCAAGAGAGACGTTGTTTTGGTGGAACATGCACACATGAGGAAGCGCGTCATGGTATTAAAATGACAAAATTCCCTTCAATAGGTTAATTGGTCACTCTAAATTGCCTGTAGGTGTGAATGCAAGAGTGAATGGTGGTTCTTCTCTATATGTCAACCCTGCAATGAACTGGTGACATGTCCAGGGTGAACCCCGCCTTCGCCCAATGTCAGTCCAACCCCCCATGACCCTACAGAGGATAAAGCGGTTACAGAAAATGAATGAATGGATGACTAGATTGCTACAAAAGACAACGCCACATAAAAAGATGTGTGTCTTTGTCAAGACTTGCCATTTTCAGGGTGTAGTTGCAGCTCGGAGGTTGATGTTTTTTCATGTAGCGAGGAGGGCTTTCAAAGCGATAACACACAGATAGCGGAAGGAAGGAGAATGACAATGAATGCCACTACAGCCAGATTTAGGTTTTTGTCAAAATACTTCCTACGTCTGTCAGCTTCTCAATCAACAGCTGAGGTTGTATGTTATTACATGAAATACAACATGTAACTGGCAAAATTTTAGACTATAATGATTCATATTTGCATAATAGTAGTGGATGGAAACCCGCATTAATTTGCATTTATAAAGAAATTGCAATTTATGGATGTATTTTTTTTGTTGTATTTTTTTTTTTATGACAGTAATGCAATATTTTCATTTGTTACGTCTGTCCTAACTCAAATACAGAAGCTAGTACCTCACTGACTGCAAATGGTCTCTTTTTCATTTAATATCTACCAAATGACTGTTCTCTTCAGGACACCTCGTGGGAAATTATGTAGAAATGACAAGACCTGTATGTAGATGGACTCATGCGGTTTTGTGGCTCATGGTGGTCAAAGACACAATGTACCCACAAGGTGTAGTTCAACTCTCACCAGGGAACATGAGTCACCCTCCTGTCTCTGTCCTCATGTTCCATACTCACTGTGTCATCTGCACTGCTGCACAGCTCAATGACAGTTTACTTTACATGTATACTTATTAGTACTGCATTGCAGCCTCAGTAAGTTACCTTATTGACACATCATCAAGTATATTCCACCATTTCTTTTTTTAAATATCTCCATGACACATCTCTATTAACACGTTATAAATCCAATTGAGTATCAGTGTCAACATAATATTATTACCACCTGCCTAATATTGTGTAGGTCTCCCTTTTGCCGCCAAAACAACTCTGACCTAAGGCCTGGACTCCCCAAGACCTCTGAAGGTGTGCTGTGCAAGATGTTAGCAGCAGATCCTTTAAGTCCTGTAAGTTCTCAGGTGGGATTTGTTTGTCCAGCACATCCCACAGATGCTGGATTGAGGTCAAATGAAGATTTTATTTTCCATGTGGAGATAAGAAAATTATGGCATCAAACCCCAATTCATGCATGCCTATTGTTGCAATGTGAAACCAACACTTTTAAGTTAAATTCAGTTTATAACATAACTTGTCATTGTTGCTCAGCTTCAGGACAGACTAAAGCCTCTGTGTCTGCTGCATTCAATATTATCTGATACATAGTTAATAGTTTAAAGTCCAACACAAACTATGGTTTGTCTGAGGGTTTGTAGTTATTTTTATGCTCTAGTGTGTACAGTGTGTTAGTGTGGTTAGCTGTGTAGTATTCAAGTATTCAAATCATTTACCATTAGTATGGACGTTTTTCCTTCCCACAGTCACCAAGGGTTTGCTCTTGGAGGTTTTGCTGGGTTTCTTTTCTGTATAGTATTTTTAAGGCCTTGGTCTTAATTTGTAAGGTGCCTTGAGATAATCATGCATTTTGATTGCCGCTATATAAATAAGACTGAATTGAATTGTAATACAATAATACTGTGTGCTAAATTTGTCTAGACACACAGGAAAATATCAGTGTTCTAAAGTGAATTCATGAGAATGTATTAAAATGAGAGCAGTGCTGAGTGTGTCTATCACTTATCAGGAAGTGAAACAAAACTGTCTCATTCTCTCAACATTTTTATCCTGAATTACAGAATGAATAACCAGTTTGAATAATATCGCCGTGACATGTGACCTACTATGCATTAATTATTGATCACCTGTTTCTACGCCGGCGAGACATAATTACCTCCGTAATGTGAACTCTTTATCAAATTTAAACATTTATATTGCTTATCTTTCTGCCTAACCCCCTGGCAAAATTTCCCTAATTACACTAATCAAATTGAGCTGGAGAGTAATTCTTCTTTTTGCTTCAATTAGAAAGCACAGATGACATGCATATTTCAATTGATCCAAAGGAACTCCACTTCCACAAGGTGAAATGATGAATAATGGCTGTCCCTCCTTCACTTCACTGCTGGAGTAAAACTGTTGCTGAGGAAAAACACGACTAAAATTCCAACTGTAACCACATACTACAGTCCAATGTGGAGCGTTTTCAAAGCTGAATATTTGTGTGCCTGCTATGCACAAGCATAAGCAGATTCATATTCATATTCAGCACATACCTCATTCCATAGTTTTAAGAACACACACACAAATCACACATCAAAACATGAAAAATCCTAGAATAGCGTGCTATAACTTATATGAGTAACCACTGCAAAAAAACTGCAAAAAATGTGTGACATTGTGAAAAGGGTTAAACCCGCCCCTATTTGGAGCCACATAACTTCACCATGCTGTAACGTAGAAACATAGTTGAAATGTCACATGGGTCGCAAGACTTCAGACTTTATTGGGTCAATCAGTATGTTGACATCTAGTATGGTGTTTAAGTTTGATGTTTTTTTCCGGATTTTGCTCAGAATGTTCAGACTTCGAGTGGATGATATCACTAGAGTTGAGAGAGGCTCTTGGAAATATTCAAAACTTAAAACTGCTCTTAGTCTGAGACCGTTTACAACCAGTACACTATATTCAACACAAATGTAGCTGCATTTGTCCTTTGAGACAATGTGACGACCAAAGCCCAGTGACTTGCAGAATTTGAACTATGAACCTCAAAGTGACAGGACTTCCATCCAACTGCCCCATTAAACTCGGAATTAAACTCTAAATTGGAACAGACATTTCTGTTGAAATCCAGAAAAACACACTTATTTACATTACTGTTTTTCCCACAATTTCTACTAAAGCTATAAAGTTTACAGTGGCATGTTCAGCTGAGTGGGTGGCACGGTGGTGCAGTGGTTAGCCCTGTCGTCTCACAGCAAGGAGCTTCCTGGGTTCGAACCCAACACCGGCCAGCTGGGGCCTCTCTGTGTGGAGTTTGCATGTTCTCCTCGTGGGAGGGGTTCTCTCTGGGTACTCCGGCTTCCTCCCATAGTCCAAAAACATACACTTTAACCGTAACAGGTTAATTGGTCACTCTAAATTGCCCATAGGTGTAAATGTGAGAGTGAATGGTTGATCGTCCCCTATATGTCAGCCCTGCGATGAACTGGCGACATGTCCAGGGTGTACCCCGCCTTCACCCGATGTCAGCTGGGATCGGCTCCAGCCCCCCCGCGACCCTCCAGAGGATTAAGCGGTTACAGAAAATGAATGAATGTTCAGCTCTCCTCTCCCTCACTGTGAAAAGATTTTGGTCATCATTTTAAAAATCGTTTTCTTACCATTTCATCATTCGCACCTTGTGTGAACAGCCCATTTTTAATTCATAGTTCACACTATTTTCTGTATTCATAGTTTTAAGTCATGTGACTGTGTGGAACCCACACAGGTAAAAACAATGATCTCACCTGACAATGGCCTATGTGTGGTCTGGGCCTCATTTTGGCCATGTTATTGTATAATTGTAGCTATAATTGTGTGTAGAGCTCTGTGTCACGTGTCTCTGCTCATTGAAGACACACAATCTGAGGGTTTTTTCCGTTTGCTGTTTTCATTATGGACCAATCTTTGGCTGAAATGCAGAGACACATCTGAAACAAGTCTGACACAGAACAGGGACAAATTGCACCCAGGGGCAAAACTTTATGGGTGTGTTTGCGCCATCATTCCATTAGCACAAAATCTTTTATGAATAGGTGCAGAAAACAGAGCAGATTGCAAGCACAACCCCCACACAATTCCCTGCTCAGTGAGCAGGCACAATAAATTCTTTGTGGCTTAGTACTTTGAAAAAAAAAAACACCACTTAAGTATATTTCATTTTGATCTGGGTAGACCATTAGGTTGCCCCAAAATGAACATTGTAAATCTAAAATAAAAACACTGCTTTTTAATCTGTCATTTTATTAATTTGCAGGGACAATTGTCAAAAACAACACAAAAATATAAACATCCATATTCTTCTTTTTGGGAGCCTTAACATATTTAAAAGGAAAGACACCCGTCTGAAAAGTGAATTTATTCAAATAAAAATGAATAAAACCAGGTGTAGACTTCAGCAGGAACAATTGCCAAAAAATAGAAACATCTGCAAATGCTTTATACATCTGCATTATTTCCATTAAAAAAGAGTTGTCTTACTGTCGTCTCAGTGCCACTGCCTCAATCAACACCTGAGTATTTCTTTAAAAATAATAATATTAAAATACCCTCTACTCTACTTTCATTAATTCATTCATTTTCTTAAACCGCTTAATCCTCTGGAGGGTCGCGGGGGGGCTGGAGCCGATCCCAGCTGACATCGGGTGAAGGCGGGGTACACCCTGGACATGTCGCCAGTTCTTTGCCGGGCTGACATATAGGGGACGAACAACCATGCACTCTCACATTTACACCTATGTGCAATTTAGAGTGACCAATTAACCTGTTACAGTTAAGGTGCATGTTTTTGGACTGTGGGAGGAAGCCGGAGAACCCGGAGAGAACCCACGAGGAGAACATGCAAACACAGAGAGGCCCGAGCCGGCCAGTGTTGGGTTCGAACCCAGAACCTCCTTGCTGTGAGGCGACAGTGCTAACCACTGCACCACCGTGCCGCACATGAGCAAAATTGTACAATTATATATACATATATTATACACACGTTATAATTAATTTACAATCCCTTCTGTTGTTGAGGAAAAATGAGACTGAAAGTATTGAAAATGAAAAAAAACAGGTAGAATGCTGTAATTCTTCGTAGATAAGATGTACATAGTTTAATAGGGAAGCTTAACAGCACTATGCTATAGAAGGCCATAAAGTTCAGATCATGTACTCTTAGATGCTCAAAATGTACATTTTGTAGTCACTATGGTTAGGATTTTACAGCACTTGCAAAGAGGACATGACGATCTTGTCAAATGCCTTGGAGGGAGCAGCCCAACCAGGGTTATCCAGTAGGCTGGATTTATCTTAACCCTTGTATGGTATTTGGGTCAAATTGACCCATTTCAAATTTTTACAAAAAGAAAAAGGGTACAAGTATACATTTT